>CM059186.1:126289793-126347324 GCA_030323885.1 Branchipolynoe longqiensis | reverse complement strand
GCTAGACTCAGCGTCTGGAGGAGCCGCACCACGTGATCCTCCCTCCTCCCCATCCACACGTCCCCATCCACACCTCCCCATGTAGACCAGACGGGACGGCCAAATGAGTTGAGCGTCTGTCTCCCATTTTGGTAGATCGTGGGATTCAAACTCATGGGTTTTGAAATCTGGTCGAGTCAAACCCATGACTTAAAAATTGATACTTGTCTCTTCCAACCTGGCGCTCAGCATTATTACGATACGACAAGGACTGGTGGCTCAGTACCAAGATAATGTGACTGAGAGGGATATCAGGTCATGGTGTAGCACTGTAAAATCGCCTGTCACAAGTTGGTACCTGTCCTGTTATGCCATTAGATGTTACTAGGACGTAAAACTCCAACATGTAACCAACCACAAGCTGAATATCCACGTATGGTCACTCACTCTGTCATCGACTCAGTGTGTGTATGACCAACTACATTCAGCCAACTCAGTACACATAAGACCCAATTGATTAAAGTTGCATAGTCCGATGGGTTCTGAGTTTCTGTCATTTTCTGGGGAGGGAGGGAGGAGAGGACGGGGGGTGGGGAGGGAGGGAGGAGAGGACGGGAGGAATGGGTGAGGGGAGGAAGGGGGTGGGGAGGTTGAGTAATGTGGAGTTATGGGGGGGGGGGTAATTCTACCACACACGCTGAGCCATACTACGCCATCTAGCGGTGGTCGCTTGAGGCGGTGGTAGGGAGGGGGGGGGGAGGTAATCAGGGACCGGAAGCAGCTAATTTGACCAAGATGAGTAAAGCAGCTAGTGAATAGACTAGTCTTATTTGACCTTTATTTTCGTGTTTTTTGTGGCTTTCAAGATTTTATTAGTTTGACAATTATGCACAGATTATTATGTTATTTTATTTAGAGGTATCATCTCCTGTATTTAGACAGTTATTAGATATAAATTATGTGTTTATGGAGATGGTTAGTTTACCAGAGAGAATGGTAAAGACTGAATACAACGCACCCATGCAGGTTATTGGGGTATGTGCGTATGTGTTTCGAGTGTTTTTGTTGTTGTTTAGTTTTTGTGTTGATCCCCTTTCTTTGTTATTGAAATTAGGGCTCGTTATTAATAACGAGCAAAGCTAGGAAGGCATAAGTATAAAATTTTAAGTAATTGGTTTGACTCGACCAGCATTCGAACCTGTGGGTTCGAATCCGACAATCTACCAAAACGGGAGAGGGATGCTCAACTCATTCTGCCATCCCGTCTGGTCACCGCGGGAAGGTGGTGCGGTGTTTACGTCCTAGCAGCATCTTAGGTTATATTATACTTCTGAAGAGTAACGCAATCATGTTCCTTGTACACTTGCAGAATGCAAACAACCATTCTCAGGGTCCATACGGGGCCTGGAAAGTCTTGAGAAGTCTTAGTCTTCATTTGCCCCATTTAAAGGCCTTGAAATGCCTCAAATTTAACCTATTTTGAGTAATTAGTCTTCAAAAGCCTTGAATTCCATTAAACTGTCCCTACTGATCTAAATTAGTCTGAAATCGCCATTCATCATCATTGTTTTTTTCCTGAAATCCAAATGAAAATAGTCTTGAATTCCTATCAAAAACAGCCTTGGAAAGCCTTGAATTCCATATCTTTTCATGTGTACGGACCCTGCAAGCTTCACTTTGATTAACACTATGACAGGTCCATAGTCACAGGGGAAGTACAGGCAGCATTGTCGTAATCTTATTTGAGCGTCCGATGACAGGCCACTTGCTATGTCAGGACAACATTGGTTTAGATGCAGAATTGTCCATTGAAGACAGGATGTAACTGTCTCGCTACTTAAGTTTGGAAAGTTCACACGTATGCTGTTTGAATAGTGTAATTTTAAACTTTTGTCGGAATTGGAACCTGGCCAGCATAACTTACATATTGCCGCAAGTACCTGCCGCCATCTTTGTTGTCTGGACAATGTTGTCAGTTGATGCAGACGAGTTCAACTGATATTGATTACTATTGAATAAATCTACAGCTGGAAGGTGCATAAATGACCACTGTAACTAATTGAATGGAAAGTGTGTATAAATAGGTCATGTATGTGGGTCACTCCTGTCAAGTCAAACCTTGTCATCCTGGGATGGGATGTTAAAACATCAATAACAAACGTTCTACTTATTTATTTTTCATATACTTTTCACATTCCTGTTTAGATTTTATGGCAGATATAAAGGAAGTAAAATGAGTTACATGTGTGTTTTGTGTTGAAGTGTTCTAGTGCCATAAAAGCCATTTGTGATATGATCCATGGGATTTGGTGGGATGTTTACTAACTTTGTGTAATGCATTGATATGTTGTACAAAACAGTTGCCAAAAGCCAAAGCAAGTATTTATTAACACCAAAACTCTGTTTTGTTTTCCTCAGAAATTACAACATAAATCTGTGTGTCACACGCAACTGGTGTTGTCCGGATGACACCTGATCATTATACATGATTACTGAGTGAACAAAGCACAGCTCGGAACTACCTTTTCTCTCAATGTAAACTACATTTTTCTGTGTGTTATGGCACAATTAATGTGGTCTTTATGGAATTTTGCACACATCTTTAGTAAGCCAACTCTGTGGTGTCCACATTGCAAGCATGTGAGCAAAGAGAGAGGTCCTCTGTATCTGCCAGGTGACATAGCTGAATCAGTGGTTACATCATTATTTTTTTATCTGATCAATTGTATTTTACATATATGTAAATAGGAGATATCCAGCTTTCATTTGCAACCTAAAAATTTTTTAAAAATTCAAATATTAGATTTTCACCCTCCATGTCACACTTCTGATCAGATTTGAGGAGAGTAACCCATATATATATATCAGGGATGAAAGATATCTGCGATTACGAGGATTTCTGGGATTTCTCCTGTATGCCCCTACCTCAAGTCCGCAGCACGATCAACGTATAGGCCCTATTAATACATTGTTCAAACGCCACAGCACTATCCGCATATACTAATTCGTTGTTAAATGCAGCAGCACTATCAGCGTATACTAATACTAATACATACTTCAAATGCCGCAGCACGGTCAGCGTATACTACTAATAGTAATACATACTTCAAATGCTGCAGTACAGTCCGCGTATATGTTGTTCAAATGCCGCAGCACTATCAGCATATACAAATATGTATGAAACCGGAAGTCCAGGAATCTTCTGCGATTCCCTGACAATGCTAAACCTATGAGAGAATATCCACGTTTCCACTTTTTTTTTACGGATACCACTTTCATCCCTGGTATACTGTGATGGATGTTTACATGCCTTACTTACAGTCGTGCGTTTTTCTAACCTTTTCAGGTGAGTTTATATGTTCCGACTGGAGACCTTGATGAACCAAACTCAGCTAAGTGTCAATCTTGTACAAATCAAACACATTACACATGAATGTAAGGGCTACATAGGAATTGAAAGGCGTAAGCCAAACCCGTCAAGGTGACAAGACGTGTCCTGATAATTTACTAGCTGACCAATAGACCTTTACTGCGAGCATGCACTGACTTGGCTGCCAGTCACTACATTAGTTCTTGCCACCACCACCAGAGGGCAGGTTGGTGGTGGAGATCCTCTAGACGACCTTTCTCACAATATAGGATAGTACTTCTAGCCACTGCTATCAGAGGAAGGTCGATGGTTGAAATCTAGGAAGACCCTTTCCACACAGTGTGCTACAGTAGTTCTTAGTGAAGATGGGCATTTCGAGTGGATACTTGTATATCGAATTCTTTCCCTCCCCCCCCCCCCCCAGCCTCTCTTCATTGCCCCGTCCTCATATGACCTTAGATGTTGCCAAGACATAAAACTCCAACAACCAACCACTCTTCATTGTTGCATAAAAGGAATACTATATTGGATCATTTCGATGTGCATGCTAAAATTAACTTAACCTATTTTTACTTAAAATATCAAACAACACAGCATTCACCCTTTAAAATAGGTTGCCCTATTTATCATCCTATGAATTTGATTTAAAATGAAATGTAGCAGAATCTGAATAAACTCAACTGAGCCAACATGTAGGTGATAACTCTTTTTTTTTTGTCCATTGTAATGATGGACACAAAACAGCACAGAAACGGCTCAAAACACAAGGACATTTGCTTCAAATTAATATGTATTCTATTGGGATTATGAAACATCATGTGAAAAACAAATCAGTTTATCCTGAGCAAATGCATAAGCAGATAGTATTTTGATCATTACAATGGACAAAGTTTTGTCCCATATTGCTTAGCACCTTTTGAGGCAGTCTCAGATGTTTCACACATGACTGTTTTCAGCCCGCTATTATCCAGTGATGCCCTTGCTCAATAGCCACAACCCAGTACTTTTGGTTGACCAACCTACACTGGTCCCGCCTGAGCATGCCGTGAGTAATCCAGGTGCACCATAGGGATCATTTGTGTCGAAAGGCGCCATCTGGCGTGAGGCCAGCACAATTAGGGGGGCCGTTAACTGGCTTTAACTAGTGTGTTTTTGTTTGTTTTTGTTTTTTGTTGTCTTATTTTGCTTTTGCTTTGTGGAATGCTAATACAGATATGGTGGGCAAATGACACTGAAATGGACCAGGATAGGTTGGCTGGGTGACAAGTGGCACAGGGGAAAACAGGTGCACATTCACAGCCACTGGCACAGGCACTTGTGTGGGTGGCCTTTTTTTTTTTTTTTTTTTGTGCAAAGGGGAACATTGCGCTGAGAGGCGAGGTGGGTGGGCTCGAATCCATACTGTTACCATTCCAGGGTTTTCGTTGTAACCTTTAGTCTATATTGGGTCTCTGAAGCCATCCACCTACCCACGCCTACCTGTGTATGTGGCATTTGACCAGGGGAGGTCACTACACTGACGCGGGCACTGGCACTGGCACTGGCACTGACACTGGCACTGACACTGGCACTGACACTGGCACTGGCACTGGCAATGGCAGTGACACCTACACTGACACTGTCCCCCCACCCGTCCTCTTTCAGCAACAACCTCCTCATCCTCCTCTCCCCCCTCTTCTCCCCCTCCTCCCCCTCTCTCCGCCTCCTCTTTCCCCCTCCTGCTTCTCCTCCTGCCCTCCCTTATCTCCCCTTATCTCTCCCCTTCCTCTCACCCCCCTTTATCTCCCCCTTCTCTCCCCCTTATCTCCTCCCCCCTCATCCTCCCCTCCCTCTCCCATCCTCTCCCTCTCTCTCTCTCCCTCTCCCCCTACTCTCCCTCTCTCCCCTCCCTCTCCTCACCCCCCCTCCTTCCCCCTCCCACTTCCTCTCCCTCTTCCCTCTCCTCCCCACCTCTCCTCTCCCTCTCCCACTCTCCCTCTCCTCTCCCTCCTGCCTCTCCCTCCTCCTCTCTCTCCTCTCTCCTCGTCCCCCTCCTCTCCCTCTCCCTCCCCCTCTCCTCCTCCCTCCTCCTCTCCTCTCCTCTCTCCTCTCCTCTCCCTCTCCACCCCTCCCCTCCCTCCCCTCCTCCTCCCCTTCCTCTCTACCCCTCCCCTCCTGTCCCTCCTCCTCTCCTCCCCCTCCTCTCCCCCCTCCTCGCCCCCCCCTCCTTTCCCCCTCCTCTCCCCTCCTCTCCCCCTCCTCTCCGCCTCCTCTCCCCCTCCTGCCCCCCTCCTCTCCCCCCTCCCCCCTCCTCTCCCCCCTCCCCTCCCCCCTCCCCCCTCTCTCCCCTCCCACTCCTCTCCCGTCTCCTCTCCCCACTCCTGTCCAACCTCTCCACCCCCTCCTCCCCTCCTCAATATATGCCTCCTCATGTCCAGGGCATATGCAGGTCAGACTTTACTATTCAGGTATGTAGTCGGGGTCAAGGCGGACTTAATTAATTTTCAACGTTGCTAACACAGATCTAATTCTGTGTGAGCTGTAATTAATGCTTGGGGAGCGTTGAAGACCTGTGTATTGTGGTTTCCGGTGTCCGGGGCCAACAGCCTACCTAGAGGCAGCCTCTAGTTTTAGACCTTTGTTACATGCGTGGCTCTACGCAGAACACAGGAGTTCGCTGACTCTCCGAGGGGCGACCAGGCTGGTATGGCCGAGTGGATAGTGTGTCTGCCTCCCCTATGGAGAGCTTATAACGTATATATAAGGCAAGGGTTTTATAGCCGTTCTAGTTAAGCCATCCAGTAAAGTTTCTTGCTCATCTTAAAGCTGCATAGTCCAATGAAAGCATCACATTTTCGACAGCAAAACACTGACCTAGATTTGATTCTGCATATTTAACTTAAAGTTGCATGGTCCGATGGCACTTGAATTTTTGTCTTATTTTTTAGATAAATATATCAAATTGATCGTTACAAGCTACTAATCATTAGTCCGGAGTGATTTTGATTAAAGATGATTAGTTTTGAAGTAATATGAGCTGAAAGAACCAAAAATAATTTCGACAAGCTTGCAAAAGTCCTGTGGCTATGACCCAGATGGTGATCTTGCGGTGACCACGTGATGTGAGATGACCTGGAACCTTACAGGGCTGTAGGTAGGTATTTCTGTTTGGGTTACATTCTGGGAGGATTAGTGCATAGGCCCATGGCACTAGGGTTTTTAACAAATATAATGTGTGTTTGTCTGCTTGTGTTGTCTATGTATGTCTGTATGTATCTGTGTGTGTGTATTTCTTGTTGTGTGGGTGTATGTATGTATGTATGTATGTTGTGTGTGTATGATGTGTGTGTGTCTGCCTCTATCTGTGTGCGTCTGTCTATGTGTCTCTGTCTGTGTGTGTCTCTCTCTGCAAAGTCAGGTGGGTGTTGTGTGTTGTGTTGTGGTGTGTGTGTTGTGTGTTTTGTGTTGTGTGTGTGTTGTGTTGTTGGTGTGTTTTTTGTGTTGTGTGTGTGTTTGTGTGTGTGGTTGTTGTGTGTTGTGTTGTGTGTTTTGTGGGTTGTTGTGTGTGGTGTTGTTGTGTGTGTGTTTTTTGGTGGTGGGTGTTGTGTGTTGTGTTGTTGTGTTGTTGTGTGTGTTGTGTGTTGTGTGTTGTTGTGTGTGGTGTTGTGTGTGTTGTTGTTGTGTGGGTGTTTGTGTTGTGTGTGTGTGTTTTTGGTTGTGGGTGTTGTGTTTGTGTTGTGGTGTGTGTGTTGTGTGTTTGTGTGTTGTGTGTGTGTTTGTGTTGTTGTGTGTGTTTTGTGTGTTGTTTGTGTTTTTTGGGTGGTAATGTATGTGTGTATGTGTGTATGCATGTGTGTATGTTAGTGTGTGTCTGTATGTATATGTATGTGTGTGTCGTGTGTGTATGTCTATGTGTGTATGTCTCTGCATGTCTGTCTGTGTGTATGTCTGTATGTGTCTGTCTGGGGGTGTCTGTGTGTGTGTGCTGGCTCTCTCTCTGCAAAGTCAGGTTGGGTGTATGTGTGTCTGTGTATGTCGGGTGTGTGCATGTGTGTGTTTTTCTGTGTATGTGTGTGCTGTCTGTGCATGTCTGTCTGTGTGTGCCTATCTATGGGTGTCTGTCTGTGTGTGTATGTCTTGTGTGTATCTGTGTCTCTGTAAAGTCAGGTCAGGAAACACACAGACACATACACACACATCCACCTCATATCCCCTTCCCCTCTATGACCCTGCACAGCAGGCCTACTTGGTTGGGGGGGATAATGGGGTCACGAGATTGGCCTAATTGGTTAATGGCCTTCCTGCATATGGGTGTTTCAAACTGAGTGTAAAGGGGTGAGGTTATAAACTCACTGGTTCTTCTGTATATACTGTCCCAAATCATTAGCTAATGCACCAGTATCTAAGTTGGATATATAGCATCAAATGTAAGTAGTTGTTTTAATTTTGACAAAATTATATTTCATCGGACCATGCAACTTTAAGCACTGGTGAACTAATTAAGCAGTTGTTGACGCAGAGAAGGGAATAATACCAAGTAAATTTAAGAGAACCTGTTACTGCAGAATCCTATGGTGTCAGAGTTTTGGTGTGTTTGCCACAATTAATTTGTCATGTTTGTACTATAAATATCTCAAATGTTAGCCATTTAAAATAAAAGTTACTTCAAATGAAAGTAAGATCAGAAAATGATAAAAACTCAAAACCATCGGACTATGCAATGTTGTCCCTTTAAGGCGCCAACAGAACTTTACTTATTCTCAAATATTATGATCGTATGGGACTATCCACGATGTGTACATCCTAAACCAAGATATCATCTGGGAGATCTATAGGACCCAAGCAAGACTGGGGGCACCTGAGGGCACCTGTGGTCAAAATGTGACTGTTAAGGGCATTTACTAATAACTGCCTTTTTCAGCTGTTTGAGTGACCTAGATGAGGGAATACTTGCACAACTTTTTCTATAAAAGAGCCCTATAATATGGCTCACTGGTTATAGAAAATAGTTATTAAAAAGCAGTTCACTGTAATGGAGATTCCTCCAAGGAAAGTACCACAAAGCCTTCTTTGAGTAATAGTGAATTTGAAGCCCTTTCACTATAGCCGTGTTCACACGGGCAATGTAAATCGATTCGTAGAAAGCGACTTGCCTAGTTCGCCTCACATTTCTCATGTGAACGGGCGTCTGATGCAGATTAGGGCTGATTCGATTCACGTGATGCGGATCCTGTAAACCACCTATCGAGGTAGTTTATGTGAGGCGATTTCTGTGAGGTGAATTAAGGAAGTGACACGCATGCGCAGTCGACACCTTAGTTTGTTGACTTTCCAGTCGATCAAAAGCACATATTATATAATTTGGTCTATGAACCTGCTAGAGGTGCACAGATATTTTTTTCATCATTTATTTTGAGGGTTTCACTGCCCATCAGAAGTTTTGACCGTTCCAAACCAATACGATGCAGTAAATACATATCTAGGTCGAATCCACTCTCTCGTGGTGATGTGGACTTGCTCATGTGCAGCATTCGATTTCCGGCCGAAGTACTGCCCGTGTGAACGGGCCGCTAATTCGCCTCACCTGATTCGATTTGCCTGATTCGCCTCACATTTTGCCCGTGTGAACACGGCTTATGTCGGGTAACCTATGTAATTGCACCCCTCCCCTCCCTGCATGATATATAATGGGCTATTTGAGCTCCGACCCAGTAGGTAGGGACTGATCTGTATAGGAACATTACACGTAATAGCGCATGGCTATTCTTAGTAGTGTTATATGCGACGCAGTGAAAGTTGCATAGTCTGATGGTTTTTGAGTTTTTACCATAT
The DNA here is from genome assembly GCA_030323885.1 of Branchipolynoe longqiensis. Lineage (NCBI taxonomy): Eukaryota > Metazoa > Annelida > Polychaeta > Phyllodocida > Polynoidae > Branchipolynoe > Branchipolynoe longqiensis. The sequence goes on along the minus strand of CM059186.1, from coordinate 126,338,164 downwards.
AATTGATTATTTTTATAGATAAGTATGTATTGTTTATTATTACTCCACTTTGCTTTGAAGTAACTTTTATTCTAATTGGATAACAACAATTTAATGGTTAACTTTGGAAATATTTGAAGTGAAAACAAACTTAATATTGACGTGCATGTCGAAATGCTGGACCCCATTCCATAGGCTTTAACAGTGACAGGTTCTATTAAATTGACTTAGTATTCCTTCTCTGTGGCAATATGTTTAAAGTTGCATAGTCCGATGGTTTTGAATTTTTGTCATTTTCTGAGATAAATATATAAGATTGGTTCATCATAGTCTATCTTACTTTAGTTTGAAGTAACTGTTATTTTACATGGCTATTTGAAGTGAAAACAAGTAAGATTAGTTTTGGCAAGCACACCATAGGCTTCTGCAGTAACAGGTTCTATTAAATTGCCTCAGTATTCCCTTCTATGTGGTCACAAATGTTTAAAAAGTGCACCAGTTCCTAAGTTAGATATGTAGAATCAAATTTAGAAAATTGCTTTGGTTTTGAAAATTTGATGTTTTCATCGGGCTATGCAACTTTAATGCTTATAACCCGACTCTACCCTACATATAAATTGGATATGTAGGATCAATTCTAGCTCAGTGTTTTGCTCTCGAAACTTTGAATCTTTCATCAGAGTATGCAGCTTTAATATTGTGGCTCTCCCATAAGGGGGCTAGGAGCGCCCGGGTGCGCCTATGGGTATCACACGCTTACAATCTGTGTGCCCCTGAATGCACCTGCAATCGGGTAGCACTGTACTTCTGATATGATCTGCAAATTATGAGGAAAACTATGAGGGGCCGTATGCAGGAGTCAGTGTTAGCGAGGAAAAACGGTGTTTGGCGGGAATTCCGGTTTAGCGGCGAAAAATGGTATGCACGAGTCAGTGTTAGGCCTAACACCAAAGGCTTAACTGGTGTTACCTTACCCCTAAAAAATATTAGGTTTAGCGAGTTTATTAGGCCCAAATCTATTCAATGCTGTCATATTTAACAGAATTACATATGCAATAAGTGAAATTTTTCAATTAACCCTAAATTCGAATTTAAGGCTACCCCATTGGCGGCAATATTAATAGTTCTATTTTCGAATCGAGAACGTAAAGTAAACAAATCGCCGCCGGTTTGGGGGTGTTTGGTTGTTTGTGGGTTTGTTTGGGTTTTGTTTTTTGTTGTTGTTGTGTTTGTTGGTTATCTAGAAAAGCAATTCAACTACAAGCGCACCTGGGTTGTAACCACGTGGAACTGGCCGGTGCACCTGGGCGCCCCCGTCCTTAAAGGGCTACTAAGATATGCATAGTTTCTGGTTCAGTACACCACATGGACCTACATAAGACGTACAAGGTGACACCTTTCTTTGCATGCTTCCTGCTGAAACCACGTGACCTGCCCACGGACGCCTTGGTCACGTGGGGACATGAGGTGCTGGCTTAGGAAGGCTCTGGTGGGGTTCAGGCTAAATCCGCCTCAAACAACCAAGTTTCCGCCAGCCTTCTCAAATAACTGCCCTGTATTTATACGGAAGTAAAATGGTGCCCTGTTAGAGGAAATGTTGTCTTCTTTTGTTTTCTTTGTTTCTTGTTCAAATTATTTTATTCTTTTGAACAGCAATTTTTTTTTATCACTGCCGAGGTTCTGGTCGATTTATTTAGTTTGTGGTTGTATGCTCTAGCAACATCCATGGTTATATCAGGATGGGTACTGGTTGGTTGATTGTTGCAGTTTTACCTCCTGGAAACATCTAAGGTCATATCAGGATGGGTACCGACTTGTGACAGTGCACACTCATGGTGACTTTATAGTGCTGCGCCACTGGCAAATAAGGCCGCTGGGAGCATGACCCGATATTCCACTCAGTCATATTATCCTGACACTGAGCTATTGGTTTGACTCGACCGGGAACCAAACTCCCGATCTCCCCCACGCCAGGTCCGTGCTCTACCGATTCGGCCACCGCGCCCGGTGTACAGGTACTGAACTGAGACATTGTGCACTCATGGTGACTTTATAGTGCTGACCAACTGCCAGCACCAATACCCAATATCCTATTTAGTTGTGTTATTGTGAAATATACCAAACCAGTCTTTGCCCTATCCTATTAAAGCCGACCACCAGGCTAGGAATAGACAAGTATACATTTCGTAAGGCATTAGTTTGACTCGATCGGGGTTCAAACCCACGGCATTCCACACAGGAATCGAGACAGTGGTCTGAAAAAAAAAAAATGCCATGTATGAATTTCAATATGAATTGAATAAGCAAACAGTGCGACAAGGGGGAGGGGGTGGGAGAATGGTTCGTCGGAACGGGAGACAGTTGCTTATGAGTTTAGTGTTAACCTAGATAAAGGATTCACCCGGTACTCAGTACATGGGTGAATTCCAACCCTATATAAAAACGGTCGAAAATGCGGGTCAATGAAATGAGAGCCTAATTTCACAATGTAAGAAGCAACAATTATTCTTTACATATGTCTTATTATTAGCCCACTACCTTTGAGTTGAAAAATATAATATAATATCTAGTTTAATAAGATTTAAAAGTGAAATCGACAGCATTCTACAGCCGCCATCTTGTCTTTTTGCATTCTCTCCCATTTCACCAACTCTGTGCCGATATAAGTATCCATTTGATACTGGAGGCAGGCATTCTACGCCCTGTTCCATACTAAAGCTATTTTCGCCCATATTTAGACTACATTGTCGTTCACCCGTGTACTACAAGTACTGGGTGAATCTTTTATCTAGTGTTAACCCAGAGTCTAGAATATCATCTTTCTCATGGTATCACGGAAATACCACACGGTCACGCCCAGCGCCACCGTCGCACCCCTCCACCGATACAGTGATAGTTCGCTGAATAATTTCGCGAAATAAAATTTGTTTAAAAAAAAAATCGATTATCCAAAAATCTAATCCCGAACGGGCTTTAAGCGTACGATTTATTGTTGTTATATTCGTTGGCGGGGGGGGGGGGTAGTTAACATTGTGGACAATTTGGTTTGCTCACTCCGGTACTCCTCGCCCTATCCTAGTAGTGCTCAGCGCCAGGATAGGCAGCGACAAGTATACGTTTTTTCAGTTACATTAACCCATTCATGTTTTCGAAAACTGGGTTCTAATCCCAAAAGCTACTAAGGACTATCGCTCACACAGTTATTCTGAATTCTTACATAATCTAGTCAGACATTAAATGTCCCTGTGTTTAGATTAACGTTGTATAGTGATTGTGCCTTTTGTGTGGCAGGTCCCACGTTATGGTATAGATTGCCAGTGAATGTCAGAAATGCATATTTTGATTAATTCTAATCTATCAACAAGTCTCACCATTTCTATAAGCAATGTTGAGTGAGGATCCGTGAACAAAAACTGACTACCTTATCAGACATACAGTGAATCCTACCCGACACCATCTAAAGCTGCCCGAACACACCCGACCCTACCCTACCCGAACCCACCCGTCCCTACCCGAACCCACCCGAGTCTGCCCGAACACACCCGTCCCTACCTGAACACACCCCACCCTACCCGACCACACCCGAACACACCCGACCATACCCAAACACACCTGACCGTATCCGAACACACCCGACTGTACCTGAAGACACCCGACCCTACCCGAACACACCCGACCCTACCCGAGCACAACCAAACCTAACCAAACCCGCCTGACCCTAACCGAACCCACCCAAACCCGCCCGACCGTATCCGAACATACTCAACACTAACCGAAACCACCTGACCAGACGGGATGGCCGAATGAGTTAGAGCGTCCGTCTCCCGTGTTGGTAGATCGTGGGGTCGTGGGTTCGAACCGGGTCGAGTCAAACTGATGACTTAAAAATTGATACTTGTCGCTTCCTAGCCTGACGCTCGGCATTATTAGGATAGGACAAAGACTGGTTGACTCAGTGTCAGGATAATGTGACTGAGTGGGATATCAGGTCATGGTGCTGACAGCCTGGTCTTCCATTGGGGCAGCACTGTAAAGTCACCATGAGGGCGCACTGTCACAATTCGGTACCCATCCTGATATGACTTTAGATGTTGCTAGGACGTAAAACAACAACAAACAAACAAACCGAACACACTTGACCCTACCAAAACCTACCCGACCCTAACCGAACTCACCCGACACTAACCGAACCCAACCGACACTAACCCGACCCAACCGACACTACTCCACCTGACCATACCCGAACCAACCCAAACCTACCCGAACCCATCCGACCATACCCGATTGTAACCAATGTACCTAAAATACACCCGAACCCACCCGACACTAACCGAACCCACCCGACCCGACCCGACCCGATCCTACCCCACCCGACCCTACCCGAGCCTACTCGACTCTACCCGAAACCACCCGAACGTACCCGAGCGATACGAACCCACCCGACCCTATACGAACTGCCCCAAATCTGTCAGAATCTGTCCGGCTTTGGCCAATCATGACTGAACGTATTCGAACCCATCCGGGCCCATCGGAACCCATCCATATCCGAATTTGTCCAAACTTATCTGTATCTATCCGAACGTATACAGACCCACCCGAACGTATACGGACCCACCCGAACGTATCCGGACTCACCCGAACGTATCCGAACGTATCCGACACCTTCCGAGGCCACTGCCCTCCCGCTCCCCCTCCCCCGCCCCCTTCCCCTCCCCCTCCATATATGAACTGCCCCAAATCTGTCAGAATCTGTCCGGCTTTGGCCAATCATGACTGAACGTATCCGAACCCATCCGGGCCCATCCATATCCGAATTTGTCCAAACTTATTTGTCCAAACCTATACGGACCCACCCGTACGTATCCGGACTCACCCGAACGTATCCGACACCTTCCGAGGCTCCTGCCACTGCCCTCCCGCTCACCCTCCCCCTCCCCCTCCCCCCTCCCCCTTCCCCTCCCCCCCTCCCCCCTCCCCTCCCCCTCCCCCTCCTCCTCCTCCCGTATGTATACAGAGTGCATGTGTTGATATATCTGTGTATATGTGCATATGTGTCTTTATGTATACGTGTATGTTGGACGTATGTATAGGGGAGTGTGGGCGCATGCGTGTGTGGATATAGGTGGATGTGTGGGTAAGTGGGTAGGGTGGGTAGTTATGCATGTTAGTAAGTAGGTAGGTAGGAAAGTAGGTGTGCGTGTGGATGAATGCGGGTATAATTGATGTGTGCTAATGGTGCTGTCACATTACGACGCTTCTCGCCAACGCGCGTCGATGTATGTGATTTTTTGGCGGAACGTCGGGATAGGTCACGAAGCGTTAGGCGCATGTTAGGCGCGCGTTAGTATACGTTGATGGACGGCTACGGTCGGCAAGGGTCTGCAGTGCGCATCAGGGAATCGACGAAGGTTTGCGCTTGCACAAAACTTTCGACGTGCGACAACGCGCGGGTGCTAACATTATGGCGACGTTAGGGGTGCGTCGAGATACGTTAAACGCGCTGGAATAACGTTATGCGAACGCTAGGGACATGCCGCGTGCGCGTGAGGCTCGTTGGGCCAAATTGTTGCTTTGTTTGTTTGTTGTTTTACATCCTAGCAACATCTAAGGTCATATCTAGAGGGCACGCCAAACGTTTTAGTTTATTCTCTCACAACGTCGGCCGCACACACTACCAATACGTGGCGCTGATGCTGAAAAGTTTGACGTGTCTCGACGATTAAAAGTGATTTTGCGCGATGGCGGCGCGCTGGCGAGAACCGTCGTAATGTGGCAGGCCCGTTACCTGGTGGGGGTGGGAGTGGGGGTGTTTGTGTTAGGGTCCATCAGCAGGTCGTCAGTGCAGAACCCACCACGGCTCTCACATCCAACACATACCGAGCTGGGTCATGGGGGCAGTGTATGTGTGTGGGGTGTGTGTGTGTGTCTGTGTGTGTGTGTGTGTGGAGAGAGAGGGAGGAGACACGCTTGTGTTCAAGAAACAGGTTGAAATATATCATACAGGTTTGTAGTGTAAATAAATGCCTGCCAGACATTCACCATGCTAAAACATGCCGCCATCTCGTGAGCCAAACAAGAATTCGTCGGGAGCGAGAGCTTGAGGTGGTGAGGTAGGGAGAATTAATGGGTTCACAGAATATCGTCATCTCCCGGAGCGTATTATATGGCCACTATATCGCTGATATTTAAAGCGGCTGTCACACATCACCGGATTTGAGGAAATGGAAAGAAACCAAACAAAGTCCGTTGATAGTCCAGTTTGTGTCCGTACAAGTTTTGAACATGCACAAAACTTGGAACGGATCCTGCCGGATTGCCGTCTACGGTTCTTGACCGGTTTGAGTTCGTTTCGTCCGTTGGCTATCCATTCATGTCCGTTTCATGTCCGGTCGTCCAGTGGCATTTGACCCGATATCACAACATTTTGACACATTTTAATACATTTTTAATACATTTTGATACTTATCATGCCCGAACACCACTGGACTAGACAATTCTGTCCGTTGCTCATTCCGGCGAGGTGTGACAGCCGCTTAAAGGAGCAATGAAATGACTCTTACAAATTTAGTTTTGTTTTGGAGATTTATGTCTTGGCAACATCTAAGGTCTTATTAGGATGTATGCCGACTTGTGAAAGTGCACACTCATGGCGACTTTATAGTGCTGCCCCACTGGGAAACCAGGCCACTAGCACCATGACATGATTTTTCACTCAGTCACATTATCTTGATACTGAGCTAACCAGGCCCTCCTACCAATTCCGAGTACCAAGCTTCAAGTATCAATTTTGTAAATCAATGGTTTGCCTTAACTGGGAATCGAACTCGACCTTCCTCATGGGAAGCCTGTACTCTACCGATTCGGCCACCACGTTCAGTCTACAAATGTACTATGTTGCAAAATGTATACACCGTTTAAAGTCTACCTACATAATCGAATCGGTAAGAGAGCCAGAGGTCATGAGTTCGAACACTGACCGAGTCTAACAAATGAGTTAGAAAATTGATACTTATCAACTAGTCTAGTGTCCGCCATTACCAGTGTATGGCAAGGTTTGCTCAGAATAAGAATAATGTGACTGAGTGGCATATCGATTCAGGGTGCTGGTGGCATGGTCTTCAGTGGGGCAGCACTATAACACCACCATCAGTGCACGCTGTCGCAAATCGCTGTCCATCCTGATATGAGCTCAAATGTTGCTAGGGCGGAAGACCTCGACAAGCAGACAAATCTACTCCTTTCGTGTTGTCTGCCCTTGATCATTTTCAACTCGGGGCAGGAATGGAAGCATTCACTCGGCTTTTCACTCTGTTAGTGTTGGCATGGGTCCTTGTTATGTTTATGTAAACTGCCCGCTAGCCAGTTAGTTATAGGGACATCTGCTTATAGGGAGCCCGCTTATAGGAAGCCCTGTTCTACAAAGCCCTGTTCTCTATGGCGGAGTGGTTAGAGTGTCTGACTTTTTTTCTAGGTCGGATTCCTAATCTGAAGGTCAGTGCTTCGATTCCCAGTGCCCCCACCTCTGCCAATTTGGATTTCCACCACTGTGTATAACTAACATCCTCATAAAAGGCCAGTTGCTCTCATACCATGTCTATGTGGTGTGGGAGGTTAAAAATCCCTTGGGTCAGTAAAAGTGTAGGCTCAGGCTTTCTATCGACAAACTGTCTAATGGTCAGAACAAGTCTATTCAGACTTATCCATTATAGGCAGTATAAATCTTCAAGAAGAAAAAACAACAGGGAGCCTAATGGTAGGAAACCTGATGAAAGGGCAAATTATGGTAGAGCACAACGATCGGGAAACTGATAAGAATCTCAATAATAGGGTAATTCCCTCTACCTCTTACTGTCCCTCTCAATGTCCCTCTTACTGTCCCTGTTACTGTCCCTCTTACTGTCCCTGTTACTGTCCCTGTTACTCTCCCTGTTACTCTCCCTGTTACTCTCCCTCTTACTTTCCCTCTTACTTTCCCTCTTACTCTCCCTGTTACTCTCCCTGTTACTCTACCTCTTACTCTCCCTCTTACTCTCACTCTCCCTCTTACTCTCCCTCTTACTCTACCTCTTACTCTCCCTCTTACTCTCCCTCTTACTCTCCCTCTTACTCTCCCTCTTACTCTCCCTCTTACTCTCCCTCTTACTCCCTCTTACTCCCCCTCTTACTCCCCCTCTTACTCTCCCTCTTACTCTCCCTCTTACTCTCCCTCTTACTCTCCGTCTCCCTCTTACTCCCCCTCCCTTCCCTTCTCCCAATGATAGGGAGCCCAACAATAGGGAGATCAGATATTGACCACATTGCTATATATGCCCATGCTATATTATGCGATTCAATACTTTTTTGTTGTGAATGGAAGGAATTGTTGCCACAAAAGATTCTATCAACATTTCACAAACAAACACGTAAAGATATAGAAAAATAATGCCAAGATGCCCACTGTGATAGGCTTGTACAATAAGCTATTATTATATAATGAATCTTATTTACAATATTCTCATTTGTGACAGTTCTTACAGAGAGTTGGGGGAGGGGGAGTCGTGGGATTTTAAAACAATTGAAGAGGGAAAGGTGTGGGGATGGAGTTGGAAGGTAGGAGGTGAGAGATGTAGAAGGGCAAGTACTGGCTAAGTGTTTATAATTAATGCCGAGATGGAGTAGGCTGAGGGTGTCCAGTTTCAAACCGTGCTACCTGCATCTAACCCTCTTACTTCTTAACCGGTCAGGCCTCCCCCCCCCCCCCCCCCCCCCTCCCAAACATACACCCAAACACAGAGGAATGAAGAAAAAGAAAGGGGGGGGGGAAGCAATACCCCCCTCCACACTAAAACATTTCCCTCCTCACTCCCCTTATCTCTTCCCCCCCCTACCCTCTTCCCTTCTCCCTTCCCTTCTCCCTTCCCTTCTCCCTTCCCTTCTCCCTTCCCTTCTCCCTTCCCTTCTCCCTTCCCTTCTCCCTTCCCTTCTCCCTTCCCTTCTCCCTTCCCTTCTCCCTTCCCTTCTCCCTTCCCTTCTCCCTTCCATTCTCCCTTCCCTTCTTCCTTCTCCCTTCCCTTCCCCTCACCTCTCTCCCCTTCTCCCTTCACTTCTCCCTTCCCCTTCTCCTTTCCCTTCTCTTCCCCATTCTCCCTTCTCCCTTCCATTCTCCCTTCCCTTCTCCCTTTTCCCTCCCCTTCGCTTCTCCCTTCCCTGTCTCTCCTTCGCCTTCCCCTTCCATTCTCCCTCCCTTTCCCTCCCATTCTGTTCCCCTCCCTTCCCTTCTGTTCTCCTTTACCCCCCCTCCCCCTTCCCTCTCCTTCTCCCTTCTCCTTCCCTTCTTCCCTTCCTTCCCTTCCTTCTCCCTTCCCTTGCCCTTCCCTTCCTCCCTTTCCATCTCCTTTCCTTCCACTTCCCTCCCCTTCCCTTCTCCCTTCCCTCCCTTCCCTTCCCTATATTTCCCTTCCCCTCCCCTCCCCTCCCCTCTATATTCCTTTCCCCTCCCCTTCCATTCTCCCTTTCCATCTCCTTCTCGCCTTCCACTTCCCTTCTCCCTTCCAGTCCCCACTCCCGTCTCCCTTCTCCCTTTCTCCCCTCCTTCCATTCCCGTCCTTTCCTAACCCGCCTCCCTTCCACCTCCCTTCCCCTCCCTTCCCTTCTCCATTTCCATCTCCCTTCCCTTCGTCCGTCTACATCCCCATCTCCCTTCCCTTCTCCCTTCCCTTCTCCATTCCCTTCCCCATTCCCCTCCCCATTCCATTCTCAATTCCCTTCTCCATTCCCTTCTCCCTTCACCTTCTGTCTCACTCCACATTTTTGTTTCTATTTCCCTTCATCCCTTCCTCTCCTCTCTCCTCCCGTCCCTTCCCCCCTTTCGCCTCTCATCTCCCTTCTCTCCTCTCTCCCCATCTCCCCCTGCCTATCCCTCTCCCTTTCTATTTCCTCTTCACCCCACCCCTACCCTGTCTCACGCCAACTACCCAATATATCGATCCTTACTACCACCACCACCATTGGGCCTGTGCACTATTGATCAGTTATTGATGGGTTAATTTGCTTGGCTCACTGTTCTCAGACGCACAGGTTAGTGGGGGTTGTTACACTCCACACCCAACGGGCCCGATCACAGCGTTCCGCTAATGCGCGCAATACACTAACTAACCGAGAGTTCGAACTTAAATAAGTATTTTTCTTGCTGCCGCTGTTTCGTTGTTTTATTTTGGTGTAGATGAGAGGTTGCAAACCTAGTTCCCAAAGTTCAACAGAAGTGATGTACAATATGTATGAATGAGTCAATGGAAACTCCCAAACACGGCAGTACCCTTGTTCCCCGGAACTAATCTGAAAAAGAAGAGATCAGCTGATGTATCTGGTCCAGTAAATAAGACACTCGGCCATCGGTAACCTAGTGGCGAGTAGGCATACATACTTAAGTATGTATTGGTGCACACACTATCAACACTGAGGAGGACGCAGCTCAGGCAGTAAGTAGAGTGTCCATCTGTGAAGGTGTGGGGTCATGCGATCGATCCTGCTCAGTTGACCCATTTGCAGTTTTGGCTATTTTCCCTTCCAACCAGTGGTCCACAACTGGTTCATCAAAGGCTGTGGTATGTGCTGTCCTGTGTGTGGGAAAGTGCATATAAAAGATCCGTGAAGAAAACGGAAATGACCCGAGTGAAGAAAACGACACGAGGTGAAAGGGTGCACGCCGATTGGATTGGCACATGCCATCAATCATCTGAACTGAATATATTTATTAAAGAAAGAATAATTTTAAGACAAGGGAGCAGACAGTCTACATACATTGTATTAATATCGCTGTAATTTATCAGTTCTCTCCCGTGTCGGTTAATAGTTTTCCGATTGTAACACTTTGGCAGTCAGCGCTTGGTTGACTCTTTAATGATGGTGCTAGTTGGCACTTTGCACATAATCGGCTAGTCAGGTCTACATGGGCTGGCTGCCAACAACCTCCCTTCCCCGCCCCCGCCCCTTCTTCTCCTCCCCCACCCCTCCCCCTCTTACTCTCCCTCTTACTCTCCGCTTCTTACTCTCCCCTTCTTACTCTCCCTCTTGCTCTCCCTCTTGCTCTCCCTCTTGCTCTCCCTCTTGCTCTCCCTCTTGCTCTCCCTCTTGCTCTCCCTCTTGCTCTCCCTCTTGCTCTCCCTCTTGCTATCCCTCTTGCTCTCCCTTTTGCTCTCCCTCTTTCTCTCCCTCTTGCTCTCCCTCTTACTCCCTCACCCTCCTTTTCTCTCTCCCCCTCCTTTTCTCCCCCCCTCCTTTTCTCCCCCCCCCTCCTTTTCTCCCCCCCCTCCTTTTCTCCCCCCCCTCATTTTCTCCCCCCTCCTTCTCTCCCTCCCAGTCCCTCCTTCCCAGTCCCTCCTTCCCAGTCCCTCCTTCCCAGTCCCCCCCTCCCTCCCCACTTCCCCCCCCCCCCCCTCCCGCTCCCTCCCCCCCCCTCCCCCCTCACCCCTCCCCCTCTCCTCCCTCCCCCCTCCCCACCGCTTCACTACCTCTCCTTTCCCTTTCCCCGTCCCCTCCGTCTCCTGCTTCTCCCGGCTTCCTGGCCTTCCCCCCCTCCGCGCCCTCCCCGCCCACCCTCCCCGCCCCAGCCCTCCCCCCATCCCTTCCATCCCTTCCCTCTCCATCCCACCTCCTATTCGCTCCCTCTCCGTCCCCTTCTTCCTCGCACTTCCCCTTCCTGTCATGGCCTTGCCATCTCCCTCCCATTTTATCCTATCTCCCCTCGCCCCAACCTCCCACCTCCCACCCCCCCCACCCTCTGGATCTTGCCTTCACCTGCCTCCCGCCTTCCCATACCTCTTCCTCGGGATTCTCCCTCCCCCAATCTCCCCTCGATCCCGCCTCTCATTCCCTTCCCCTCCCGTCCCTCACGACCTTCCCTCCCTTGTGCTCCCTCGCCCCCCCACCCCCCCTCTCACCACCACACGCCCACATCCTCTGCCCGCTTCCACTTCCACCCCGAGACACGCACTGCCCCAGGTCGGCACCCCTCGACCAGTTAAACCAGCGCGGCTGGGCCCCCTGGTGGCTGATCCCGGCCGCTTGGGGAGCTGTCTGTGTCCGCCATATGTTAACTGGGTCAAGGGTGCTAGTCCCCTGGTGGCAGAATCCGCCATCTGTTGGCTAAATCCTCTCCTCCCCCGACACCCCCACCTCCATCCCTATACCAACTGGATCCCGTTCTGTCCTGGTTGGATCCCGTCACCAGGTGATTGGACTCAACCAGCCCTGGTGTCTGTGTCTGCTTGGCGGTTGTACCCTACCGATACCGGCTGGTTAGGTCCCCCCACCCCCCTTCCCCCCTCCCCCCTCCCCCCGATCGAGTAAAGCCAATGACTTGCAAAATTGATACTTGTCGCTTCCTAGCCAGGCACTCAGCATTATTAGGATAGGGCAAGGACTGGTTAGCTCACTGCCAGGATAATGTGACTGAGTGGGATATCGGGTCATGGTGCTGCTGGCCTGATTTCTGAGTGAGGCCGCACTGTCATAAGTGGGTACCTGTCCTGATATGACCTTAGATGTTGCCAGGACGTAGACCAACCAACCAATCAATCTAACTTAGATACAGGGGTGCTCATTAAGCATGTGTTGCTATATAGAACGGATATTAGGTCAATTTAGTACAACCTTCCTTGAGGTCCACCACTGAGGTCTACCGTGTCAGAATGTTTGTATATGCACATCACTTTTGCACTTTAAATATATCTAAAGTTTGCCATTTCAAATGAAAGTAAGTTCAAACTAGAGTAAGTTAGGTTATAATGATCAACCTCTATTTTTTTTTTTTTTAAGTGACAGAATCTCAAAACCTTCGGACTCTGCAACTTGAACCCTTTCTCCACACCTCACACCTCACACCTCACACCTCACACACCTACATAAAGCTTTCTCCACACCTCACAGCGCACACCTCACACACCTCCATAATGCTTTCTCCACACCTCACACCTCACACCTCACACACCTACATAAAGCTTTCTCCACACCTCACAGCGCACACCTCACACACCTCCATAACGCTTTCTCCACACCTCACACCTCACACCTCACCACTACATAAAGCTTTCTCACACCTCACAGCGCACACCTCACACACCTCATAACCTTTCTCACACCTCACACCTCACACCTCACACACTACATAAGCTTTCACACCTCACACCACTACCTCTCCTTTCTCCACACCCACACCTCACACTCACACACCTACATAAACTCTCACACCTCACACGCACACCTCACACACCTCCATAACGCTTTCTCCACACCTCACACCTCACACCTCACACACCTACATAAAGCTTTCTCCACACCTCACAGCGCACACCTCACACACCTCCATAGCTTCTCCACACCTCACACCTCACACCTCACACACCTACATAAAGCTTTCTCCACACCTCACAGCGCACACCTCACACACCTCCATAACGCTTTCTCCACACCTCACACCTCACACCTCACACACCTACATAAAGCTTTCTCCACACCTCACAGCGCACACCTCACACACCTCCATAACGCTTTCTCCACACCTCACACCTCACACCTCACACACCTCTACTACACCTCACAGCCACACCTCACACACTCCATAACGCTTCTCACACCTCACACCTCACACCTCACACACCTACACTTTCCACACCTCACAGCGCACACCTCACACACCTCCATAACGCTTTCTCCACACCTCACACCTCACACCTCACACACCTACATAAAGCTTTCTCCACACCTCACAGCGCACACCTCACACACCTCCATAATGCTTTCTCCACACCTCACACCTCACACCTCACACACCTACATAAAGCTTTCTCCACACCTCACAGCGCACACCTCACACACCTCCATAACGCTTTCTCCACACCTCACACCTCACGCACCTACATAACGCTGGGTCTGTACAAAGGCTGTGCATTGCTGTTTTTACTTGGCTGTGTGGACGGTTTGGTTTGTTCCTGGCCTTTTATGGCCTTATTTACTATTCGGCCCCCATGGCTGTGGCAAAGTGTATCTGGACGCTCCAAGGAAGCGAAGCTCTACAATCGGCTACTGCTTTATGGTGCTGTCACATTACGACGCTTCGTGCCAACGTACATCAACCTATGTGATTTTTGCCGCTACGTCGGGATAGCATTGGTCAGTATGCATTGGTATATGTCAATGTACATTGACGTTCGTCGAGATACGGCGTCGCACATCAAGGGGTTGGCAAAATTTTGTGCAAGCTGCACAAAACTTTCAATGCACGACAACGTTCGACAACGTGTGGATTTTAGTCTGCTGTATGTTATGTAAGCGCTAGGCCTACGTCGATGTACATTAGACATACGTTAGTCAAAATGTTGTTCACTACGTTGACCTACTTTAAAGGCAGTGGGAACGTAGTCCGTGTACTGACAACATATGGATAACCTACGCCTAACGTACGTCTAACGTATGTTTAGCATTTCTCCAGCGTGTCTTGACATATGTAATGTATGACGCATAGTTCTGCCGATTGAATAACATATATAATGTTCACCGACGTTCTGTGAACGTACCATAAGTGTAATTCGAGCATTTTTCGCCGGGAGGTACGTTAGCCATATGTTGGTCATACGTTGGCCATACGCTGTGTATACGGTATATATACGTCCAACTTTTCCCCCCACACCGAAAAGTTTGACGTATCTCGATGTAAAAAAGTGATTTTCCACGTGATACGTCGTAATGTGACAGGGCCATGACTTAGTTACATAATCTGATGTTTTTGGTTTTTTTTCCTGCCATATGTTTTTAGATCAATGTATTAGGTTGAACGTTTGATGATTATATTCTGCTTTACTTTCTGTAAAGTGTACTTTAAAATTGGATCTTTAAAATATAAATAAGTGTAAATAAGTGCACTAACAATGGCTAGAACACCAGTGTATCGGCGTTGAATAAATATATCCCCCCTCAAATTCATTTAAAAAAAATAAAAAATTGGGGCTGGGCCTGTCAAGGACTGTTCATAGTTCAATGGTGCTTGGTTTCATTGTTGGGGTTTTGCGTTCTAGCAACATCTATCGTCACTCATGGTAACTTTATAGTGCTGCCCCACTGTGACACCAGGCCACCAAGTAGCATTAGCCAAAAACTGCACCACTGCAGTAACCTAACAGGATGGCCGAGTAGGCCTAGTAAGAGCAGTGGCTGAGTGGTAAGGTCGTGGGTTCCAACTCCGGCCGAGTCAAACCAATGATCTACAAATTCCTTTCGCTACTTAGCCTACCCACTCGGCATTACTAGGATATGACACACTAGGATATTAGGATAGGGTACAATGACACACATCCAACCACACCTATCCACTCCCACACTCACAAACCCCTCCCCATGCCCCCCCCCCCCCCCCCCCACACACACGCCCTTGCCCCCCCCCCCCCCGCTCCATATATAATGTGTGGCCGCAGATTCGTATTTAATGTGACACTCCTCGCCATCCCTCCGTCACTGTATGTAGGGCGCGGTGACACATTTATACAGTTTTACACACCTTATACAGCACCCTCACACCCGCTTACAGCCCGCATTGCACACATGACTGAGGTGTCCTACCAAATAATAACACCACTATTAACGAAGCTGGTATTAGTTAAAGCTGCATAGTGCGATGAAACCATCGCATTTTTCAAAACTCACAACCATCGGACTATGCAACGTTAATATCAATATTGATACTATTAATATTAGTACCAATTAAGAAATAATTAAAAACAGGAAATTCTGCCACTGGTTACCAGGGGGGGGGGATTAATTTTAAAACAAGTTCTTTATTTTGTTTATGTAATAATGACTATCAGGATTAATCAAGCACATCTTTATTGGTAGTTTAGTGTTTGGATTTCTTATTCGCGGATGAGAAATTTCAGATTTTTAGCTGATTTCAGATTTTTAATTCGGAAGTCATCATTTTCTCTAATAGCCATCGGACTATGCAACGTTAATATCAATATTGATACTATTAATATTAGTACCAATTAAGAAATAATTAAAAACAGGAAATTCTGCCACTGGTTACCAGGGGGGGGGGATTAATTTTAAAACAAGTTCTTTATTTTGTTTATGTAATAATGACTATCAGGATTAATCAAGCACATCTTTATTGGTATTTTAGTGTTTGGATTTCTTATTCGCGGATGAGAAATTTCAGATTTTTAGCTGATTTCAGATTTTTAATTCGGAAGTCATCATTTTCTCTAATAATATGCTTAGCACTGTCGAATTTATAAATCGGAATTTATGTTTTCGATTTCCACTTCTTTTCTTGTTGGTGGTGGTGGTGGTGATGCTCATCACTCGTTATTTTGTTATTAAAAGGTCTCACTCCAATGACAAACTGTTGTTGTTGTTGTTGGTGGTGGTGGTGGTGGTGGTGGTGGTGGTGGTTGTGATGCTCATCACTCGTTATTTCGTTATTAAAAGGTCTCACTGCATTGACGAACTGTGGTGGTGACACTCATCAATCGTTATTTCGTCATTAAAAGGTCTCACTGCAATGACAAACTGTTGTTGTTATTGTTGTTGGTGGTGGTGGTGGTGGTGGTGGTGGTGGTGGTGGTGGTGACGCTCATCACTCGTGATTTTGTTATTAAAAGGTCTCTCTGCAATGACAAAGTGTTGTCGCTGGTGCTGGTGTTGGTGGTGCTGGTGACGCTCATCACTCGTTATTTCATTATTAAAAGGTCTCACTGCAATGACAAACTGTTGTTGGTGGTGGTGGTGGTGGTGGTGGTGGTGGTGGTGGGGACGCTCATCACTCGTTATTTCGTTATTAAAAGGTCTCGGTGCAATGACAAACTGTTGTTGTTGTTGGTGGTGGTGGTGGTGGTGGTGGTGGTGATGGTGACGCTCATCACTCGTTATTTCGTTATTAAAAGGTCTCGGTGCAATGACAAACTGTGCCCCCCCCCCCTCCCCACCCCCTTTCCCTTCCCTGTATCTGTTACACATCACGTATAGTAGGCTACTCGTTAAGTGGCATCCACACAAACACAGATGAATAGATGCCACTGCACAAGCCCTATTTAGACCACCAGTGCCTAGACTTGCATTTATGCAGTACACGTCACACATGTATACTATCTCCTCCCAACACCGCTGTATAAGAGTAAAAACCTCTAAAAGTCGATCGACCATTGGATTGACTTTAAATGGTCCATTTAGGGAGGTGGTCGGTTTAGGGAGTTTTTATTTTTATCATAACAATGGTATTCTATGGACGATCGTTTGGGACACAAATTAAGCGATCGATATAGGGGAGTGATCGATCTGTGGAGGTCGTCGGTTAGAGAGGTTTTACTGTACTCCATGCTAACATCTGGGAACCAACCAGCAAGTACACAAACTAACAAGTTCACAATCCAGCAAGTTCATCCAGTTCTGTTGTTTCCGTCAGCTTCTAATGTAATTAGCGATGGTTGCCTGATGGATATATAGTAATATTATCCAGTTATTTTGTTTCCATCAAATTCTAATAGAATTAGCGATGGTTGCCTGATGGATATATAGTAATATTATCCAGTTATTTTGTTTCCATAAAATTCTAATAGAATTAGCGATGGTTGCCTGATGGATATATAGTAATATTATCCAGTTATGTTGTTTCCATCAAATTTTAATAGAATTAGTGATGGTTGCCTGATGGATATATGAGCCTGTCTCAAAAGGTGATAACTCTTCTTTTTTTTTGTCCATTGTAAGAATTGACACAAAACAGCACAGAAACAGTTACACTGAAAACACAAGGACATTTGCTTCAACTCAATATGTATTCTATTGGGATTATGAAACGCCATGTAAAAAACAAATCAGTTTATCCTGAGCAAATGCATAAGCAGATATATGTTGATCGTTACAATGGACAAAGTTTTGTCCCATATTGCTTAGCACCTTTTGAGAGTCTCATATAGTAATTTTACCCAGTTATGTTGTTTCCATCAGTTTTTAATAGAATTAGCAACGGTTGCCTGATGGATTATATAGTAATTTTACCCAGTTATGTTTCTATCAGTTTTTAATAGAATTAGCGACGGTTGCCTGATGCATATATAGTAATTTTACCCAGTTATGTTGTTTCCATCAGTTTTAAAATAGAATTAGCGATGGTTGCCTGATGGATATATAGTGATTTTATTCGACGATGTTGTTTCCGTCAGCTTTTAACTCCTATTTAAGGTGTATTTATAGGTAGCGGGTCAGCAGGTGACTGCCCCTCTAGATCTAGTCAGTGCACGCACGTCAGTCCTGTGTGAGTCTGTATGTAAGTATGTCAGGTATGTTTCTGTGTTTGGCAGGTGAGCTCATAGCTGACCTGTGTGTGAATGATGTGTGTGTGTGTGGGGGGGGGGTGCGTGGTAATAAATACTTCGCATGGTGAGGATGACCAATCCACGCATCACATTCGGATTGGCTTCATGAGAATATCTCAACCCCGACTACATTGAAACAAGTTGTCAGAATGTTATATGAATTAAAATATCAGCTCATTACATATAGGAGTCCATATTGGTTGGTTGGTTGGTTGTTTTATGTCCTGGCAACATATCAGGACGGGTACTGACTTGTGACAGTGCGCACTCATGTCTACATTATAGTGCTGCCCCACTGGAAGACCAGGCTACCAGCACCATGACCTGATATCCCACTCAGTCACATTATCCTGACCCTGAGCCATCCAGTCCTTGCCCTATCCTAACTATGCCAAGCCCCTAGCTAGGAAGTGGCAACTATCAATTCTATTAGTCATTGGTTTTACTCGACTCGCAATTGAACTCCCGATCTTCCGCACGGGAGGCCTGCGCTCTACGTATTCGGCCACCGCACCCGGTTTATTTAGATGATGTTTCCTGACTATTGCCTGCGAGCATATCCTGTTGCTAAAGGGTAATGGCGCTGGTTCCGGGTGGGAGTAGGCTGAAGGCAATGCCCACCCATCCATGTAACCAAGGACCTCTTGTCGTTATGAATGGGCCTGGCAGGCTGTCGCCTTTCACCATTCAGCCAGCAGGGGCCAGGCTTTGGCAGTGACTTTCTGTAGTTGTTGACAAATGTTTCAATCAGAGTACCAACTGCAACCCCTCTGCCTCGGTGGTTTAAAGTGAAATACAGTAAAACCTCTCTAAATCGACCGACCGTGGGGCCGACTTTAAATGGTCCATTTAGGAAGGCGGTCGGCTTAGAGAGTTAGAATAATGGTACGGTGGTATTGTATGGGGATCGTTTAGATCCCAAATAAAGCGATCGATGTAGGGGAGTGCTCGATCTGTGGAGGTGGTCGGTTGGGGAGATTATACTGTACATTGATGGCCAGTTAGATCTTATTCCCTATCTATTCTAAGGGGGTGTGGGAGTAACTTTCTTTTGAAAATGTAAGAATATGCCATGGATCATGTATATATATCCTTAAATTTTGAAATGTATAGCTGGGTGTCTGGATAGAAGTAGTTTCGCGTTGTGGGTATGGTGGGGTATGGTATGTGCTGTCCTGTCTGTGGGAAAGCGCGTATAAAAGACCCCTTGCTGCTTAACGAAAAGTCTAACCTATGTGACGGCAGCAGGTTTTCTCCAAAGAAATATGTCAGAATGAGCATATCTTTGATGTCCAAGAGCCTTTGATATGAAAATGAATGCACTCTAGAGGCGTTGGTAAATAAAAAAGCCTTACTTCCCTTAAACAAAATTTGTTGTTGCTTAATTATTAAGGTTTTACGAATTCTTCACAGAATTCAGAGTCCAATATTTATTGATATCCAACATGCAATGCATTCATCTCTTAACCACAACCACAATCACGAAAAGGATTCTTCAGAGCTAAGAAAGGAGAACGTGGGTGTAGTGATATTGGTGATTTGTTTCGGGCAGGTGGGAGAGGGGTAGGATGGGGGTGGGGTGGGGGGTGAGGCAAACATCACATGTAAAATGGATGTAGGACTGAATTGGAATCGTGTAAATTGAACAATTAAGAAAATAGATATAATGTAGTTAGTCTACACTGATCTCTCAGGCAAGGAACCACATAGACAGGTAGGTGATTGCATCAGGGAGTCTAGGTAGTGTAATGGTTAGCACACTTCCCCCGGAATGGCAAGAAGTGTGGGTTCGAAACCTGCTCTAGGCGCAATATTTCCCATTTTCATCACTACCGTGACATATATATTTAAACAAGTAAAGGTTTAAAAAAAATGCATCGCAGCTGCTATTAAATAGTGTTTCAAAGGAGGCTAGAGCAATGCAATGAACATTCAATACACCCGCTGGGTGCAGTGGCCTAATCGCTAGAGCGCGGGCTTCGCATGCTGAAGATCGGGAGTTCGGTTCAATGTCGAGTTGAACTAATGACTTTAGAATTGATGTTTGTCGCTTCCTAGCCTGGCGCTCGACATTAATAGGGTAGGGCTAGGACTGGTCGGCTGTGTCGGGATAATTTGACTGAGTGGGATATCAGGTCATGATGCTGGTGGCCTGGTCTTCCGGTGGGGCAGGATAATGTGACTGAGTGTGATATCGGGTCATGGTGCCAGCAGCCTGATTTCCCAGTGGGCAGCATTATAAAGTCGCCATGAGTGTGCACTGTCACAAGTCGGTACCCGTCCTGATATGACCGTAGATTTTTCTAGGACATAAAACAACAAACAAACTTCAATACACCCCGCTAACAGTTGTGGGAAGATTGTGTTTCTGTGCTGAATTGTAATCTACAAAGGTAGCGCATATATCAAGATCTTGAACAGTCAGGTTCAGGGTTTGGCTCGGGCTTAGGTTTAGTGCTTTGATTGACAGATTCTCACCTGACAAATCGCCCGAGCAACCACGTCCCTTCCTGGCTCGGCGGTAAAGTCTAATGCTCAGTTAGCACAACCCATCCGTTGATTCTATTTGCGGCCGCCTAGCGTGAACTGCGTGTACTAATGGACACGGGCGGTACACACCAGGTGGCGCCACATACAACGAGGCCAGGGTCCTCTCCTTCTACTCCCCTTCACCGCTCCCCCCCCCCCCCCCCCCCTCACACTTCCATCCTCTTACCCCCCTCTCTCCTCTCCCCCCCTCTCTCCTCTCCCCCCCCCCCCTCACCATTGCCTCTCCATCCTCCCTAGATCCGCCTGGAGAGTGTAGCTCACCATTGTCTCTCTCCCCCTAGAGAGTCTAACTTATCACTGCCTATCCTTCCTCCCTAGATCTGGAGAGTGTAACTCACCGTTGTCTCTCCTTCCTCCGTAGATCTGCCTGGAGAGTGTATCTCACCGTTTTCTCTCCTTCCTCCCTAGATCCCGCTGAAGAGTGTAACTAACCATTGTTTCTCTCCGCCTGGAGAGTGTAACTTATCATTGCCTATCCTTCTTCCCTGAATCCGCCTGGAGAGTGTAACTCACCGTTGTCTCTGCTTCCTCCCTAGATCCGCCTGGAGAGTATCGGTGCGGAGGACATTGTGGACGGCAACCCGCGCCTCATTCTCGGCCTCATCTGGACCATCATCCTCCGCTTTCAGATACAAAACATCGAAGTCGAACTTGTGAGTACCTCATCCAAAAGCCAACAAGAAGCAAACACAAACTACCCCAACTACCAATCAGTCTAGAACTAAGCATCCTAATTTATATCCAGTAGTCTTTTTTGTTTGTTTTGTTTATTCATTGATCATTAAGCAGGAAAGATTCCAATCGCGGACAATTTGGTTTTCTTCATTCCACTGCTCCTTGACTGATCCTAGCAATGGAGAACTCCAGGCTAATTTTATCCAAATCAGAGGGTATTGAAACCTACAACCTACCACATGGGAAGCGGGCGCTCAACTCATATCTGGTTTAAATTGTCTCCAATTGGTGCACATATTTTTTAGCTAAATATAAAGAATGCGTAGTAATAGTTATATTGAGCATGAGTTCAATTGAGTATGAGTTTCTTATACTAGTTATATTTATAGTGTCAAGAAATCTGTAATTATATTGGCAAACACAATTAATATTCATTATATCTTTAGTAAATGTTGATGGTATTATATTTGCATTAACCACACCAAGAGGAGTGGGACGTAGTTAATGCAGTAGAGTGTCCACCTGTGAAGGTGTTGGTCTTCCGACCGATCCTGCTCAGTACCCATGGACACATTTTCACTTTGGGCTATTTTCCATTTCAACCAGTGGTCCACAACTCATTCATCAGAGGCTGTGGTATGTGATGTTCGGTCTGTGGGAAAGTGAATATAAAAGACCCCTTGCTGCTTATCGGAAAGAGTAGCCTATGTGGTGGCAGTGGGTTTCCTCCAAAGAAATATATCAGAATGACCATATGTTTGATGTTCAATAGCCGATGATAAAAATCAATGTGCTCCAGATGCGTTGTTAAATAAACCAACTTTTTTTTAACCACACCAAGAATAAAAGCTGACAACATTGCTATGTGTGGACTTAGCCTTTTGCGTATACCTCAGTTTAACTCGCTACTAGACTATGCTTGTTGGTGTTAACTTGGTCTCTTTGTCTATCACTAAACTAAACAACTGTACACTCGCAGGACGAAGAAGATGAAAGCTCGGAGAAGAAATCAGCTAAGGATGCCCTGCTGCTATGGTGCCAGCGGAAAACTGCCGGGTGAGATTAAATATAAATCATAATTAAAGGTTGAGATTCTGTGCATGTGGGTGCTTCGATTCCATGAGAAAAGCTCACAAGACAAAAGCTCACAGCCTTAATGAAAAAAAAGAGACAAGAACTCCCAAGCTTTAATCTAGAGTTAGTTTCCACCTATCACACCATATTTAACACCTTTCTGAGATAAATATATTGAATTGACTTACTTTAGTTTGAAGTAACTTTTATTTTAAATGGCTAACTGTTGAAAAATGTTAAGTGCAAACATAAAAAAGTTAATGTTGGCAAGCTTGCCAAAACTCACTATTGGCTTGTGCAGTTTTATTAAATTGAGTCAGTATTCTCTTCTAGGTGGCAAAAAAATGCTTTAAAGGTGCGTCTGCATTTAAGTGAGATAATTATTTAAGTTCAGGAAATTTGATGCTTCATCGGACTATGCAGCTTTAAGTATTGCTTGGGACTAAAAATTCCCCCCAACCCCAAAAGCTAAACCTCACCGCCTGTGAGTAAATTTTTCCTTCCGTCTGCAGCTACCCCGGGGTGAACATCCATAACTTCTCGGCGAGCTGGCGCAATGGGCTCGGGTTCAATGCGCTGATCCATGCACACCGGCCGGACATCATCGATTACAGCCGGCTGCACCCAAATGAGCACATCGCCAACCTGAACAATGCCTTCCATGTGGCGGAGGCGAAGCTCGGCATCACCCAGCTGCTGGACGCCGAGGACATGGACGTGCCGAAGCCGGATGAGAAGTCGGTGATGACCTACGTTGCCGCATACTACCACTACTTTGCCAAAATGAAGAGCGAGAAGACTGGCGGCAAGAGGATCGCCAAGGTAAGGAAGGAGGCAGGAAGGAGGCAGGGAGGGCAGTGGTGTAGTTTTTGAGTAGGGGGAGTGGGATGGAGAGAAACTACAGCAGCAATTTCTTTTTTGTACTTCACGAAGCTGTGCTAGAAGCGTTGCTTTTCGGAGCTACGCTAAAAGCCCCTCCCCCTCCCCTCCCCTCCTCTCCCCTCCCCTCCCCTCCCCTCCCCTCCCCTCCCCTCCCCTCCCCTCCCCTCCCCCCCCTCCCCTCCCCTCCCCCCCCCCTCCCCTCCCCTCCCCTCCCCTCCCCTCCCCTCCCCTCCCCTCCCTCGCTCCCCCCCCTCCGCTCCCCTCCCCTCCGCTCCCCTCCCCCCGCTCCCCTCCCCTCCGCTCCCCTCCATTCCCCTCCCCTCCCTTCCCCTCCCCTCCCTTCCCCTCCCTCTCCCCCGTTCTCTCCCCTCCCCCCCCCCCTCCCTCCCCCCTTCCCTCTCCCCCCTTCCCCTCCCTTCCCCTCCTTTCCCCTCCCCTTCCCCCTCCCCCCCCCCCCTCTCCTTTCCCCTCCCCTCCATTCCCCTCCCTTCCCCTCCCCTCCCTTCCCCTTCCCCCCCCTCCCCTCCCCTCCCTTCCCCCTCCCCCCCCTCCCCTCCCTTCCGTTCCCCTCCCTTCCGACCCCTCCCTCCCCTCCCCTCCCCCCCCCCTTCCCCTGCCCCTCCCCTCCCTTCCCCTCCCCTCCCCCCTCCCCTCCCTCCCCTCCCCTCCCTTCCCCTCCCCTCCCCCCCTCCCTCCCCTCCCCCCTCCCCCCCTTCCCCTCCCCCTCCCTCCCCTCCCTCCCATCCCTTCCCTTCCCTTCCCTTCCCCTCCCCTCCCCTCCCCTCTTCCCCTCCCCCCTCCCCTCTCCCCCTCCATTCCCCTCCATTCCCCTCCCTTTCCATCCCCATCCTTCCCCTTTCCCCTCCCTTCCCCAGTCCTCCCCCCCTCCCCCCTCCCCATTCCCCTTCCCTTCCCCCTCCCTCCCCATCCCTCCTTACTCCCCTCCCCTCCCCATTTCTCTCCTCCCCTCCCCCATTCCTCTCCTCCCCTCCCCATTCCTCCCCATTCCTCTCCTCCCCTCCCCCTCTCCTCCCCTCTCCTCTCCTCCCCCTCCCCCCGCCCTCCCCTGCCCCCCTGCCCGCCCCGCTCCGCTCGGCCCAGCCCGCCCTGCCCCGCCCTTCCCCGCCCTTCCCCTCCCCCTTTCCCTCCCCTTCCCCTCCCTTCCCTCCCCTTCCCTCCCCCTTCCTTTCCCTTCCCTTCCCTTCCTTTCCCTTCCCTTCCCTTCCATTCCCTTCTCTCCACTCCCTTCCACTTCCTTCCCTTCCACTCCCCTCCCCTCAAAGATTTTGTGTAATGAGAACTTTCCTTTTTTTCGGATTTCAGATTAAAAAATAATTATTTATTTTAATTTTTAATATGGGTCAGTTCCACAGACATATGCTTAGAACCATTATATTTACCGGAAGTCGGATTTTTCGCCTATGTATGTTGTTGGATGCGACTTTCGTCCTTCGTTGTGTACAATGCGCAGTGATACATTGACCAGGTGATCGGTAAACTGATGGATATGGACCAGCTGGAGCAGGACTACGAAACCCTGACCACGTCTCTCCTAGAGTGGATCTACATGAAGATCTCCCAGCTCAAGGACTGCAACTTCCCAAACAACCGTGAGGGGATCCAGCAGCTCATGATCAAGTTCAAGGAATACGTCACCGACGAAAAACCGCCAAAGTAGGAAACACAAACCTAACGCTTGGACTCATTTTGTGTGTGTGTGGTGTTTTTTTTTTATTCGAAACTTTTCAATTGTTTATGCTTTATGTCAATAGTGTTCAATTTATTGCACGGCATACAGTATGGTTACTTCAGGTTGTGAAATACTACCCTTTGATTGCAGAGTGTTAACAAAAATTCCTGAAATTGCAAACATAAAATATTAGGCTTTCTTCGATTGTAAAAGGTTACCACTTCAAAATATGAAATATTTGTTAGATTGCAAAGACTACTAATTCAAATGTGAGATCTCTAGGGATATCAGGTCATGGTGTTGGCGACCCGATCTTCCAGTGGGGCAGCACTATAAAGCTGCCGTAAGTGCTCCGTCACAAGTCGATACCAGCCCTGATATGACGTGAAACTCCCAACAACCAAAAAAGAAACAAGCTGTGAAGATTTCCCCTGCTGGTGTCCGCAGGTACCGTGAGCGGGGTAACATCGAGGCGCAGTTCTTCATCATCCAGACGCGCTTGAAGTCCAACGGGCAGCGCATGTTTATACCGACCGAGGGCAACATGCTGCACGACATCGAGACGGCGTGGATGTGGATGGAGAAGGCTGAACACAACCGTGAACTGGCACTCCGCGACGAGCTGATCAGGTAAATAACGCAATGGACAATGGGTACAGGAGCACGGAGCCGACGCAAAGCCGCATTATTAAAATGAAAGCATCAGATTTTCAAAACATCACAAGTTATCTAGATCACCGCACGCAGTAGCCGAATCGGTAGAGCTTGGGCCTCACGTCCGGGAGATCGGGAGTTTGATTCTCGGTCGAGTCAGTCCAATGACTTACAAAATTGATACTTGTCACTACCTAGCCAGGCGCTCGGCATTATTAGGATAGGGCAAGGGATTGGTTGAGTCAGTGTCAGGATAATGTTACTGAGTGGGATATTGGGTCACCATTGGGGCAACACTATAAAGTCCCCGTGAGTGCACACTCACAAGTCAGTACCTGTCCTGCTATGACCTTAGATGTTGCCAGGGTTTAAAACAACAGCAACAACAACAGCCTGTCATACTTGGATATTAATATTAATGCGCTCATTGATCATTTTGGGACGGGGGGGGGATTTTATCTTTTAAAAACTTCAAAATTCACTAACTTTGGCAGGAGTGACGTTACCCAGTTATGTCACTGACATTTTGCTTTTTTTTATATTAAAAAAAAATTCTGCAACTTTAAAATAAAATAAAATCATACATATTTTATGTTTGTGTGTGATTAAGTATTTATTTCAACACATTTACAACATCACTGCATTAGGACCACCACTCATGTCCTTAGATTATTCAGATCCTTCTAGAAGACTTATTCTCCATATATTATTGCACATGTGGTACTTTGATACCTGGTTGTTTTTCTTTTCTGGGCTGAAAGAAAGAAGTCGCCAGAATATAGTTCTATAGCAAATTTCAAACTAATTCGGAGCACGAGTAATTATTTTAAAAAACGAGCCCAAAAGACATGATTGTGCATACTCATACCCATTATTTTGGGCCTCGTGAATGAGTGAACAGAATGATTTCAAATGGGCCGAAACCAAAACCCTTTTGATTGCAATCCGTCCCATCACAAATGAGTGAGTGAGTCGAAAGATTTCAAATGAGCCGAAACTAAAACCCATTTGGTAGCAATCCGCCCACTCAAATATGAGTGAATGAACAGAATGATTTCAAATGGGCCGAAACAAAAGCCCATTTGAAACCCTCCCGCCCTCTCACCCCCTTTCCACGTCTGCGCACGCACACAGGCAGGAGCGGCTGGAGCAGCTGGCGGAGAAGTTTGAGCGCAAGTCTGCACTTCGCGAGTCCTGGGCGAACGACATGATCAAGGTGCTTTCAGACCAGAACTTCGGCAACAACACCTCGCAGGTCGAGGCGGCGCTCAAGAAGCAGGAGGCCATCAGTTCTGACGTTGAGGCCAGGGTGAGTCCTGCCTGAAGGTCCCAGACACGCAGCAGTTTGGTGACTAGTTTGGAGAACTCCCACTGTGGCGCCACCCATTGGTTTCACATACGCAGTATAGGTTTATATAGGTAGTCTAGGGAACCCGCACAGTGGCGCCACCTGTTAGTTTTGCATGCACAGTATAGGTTAATACGCCTGCTTCAAGTTAGTGTTCACTGATTTCTGGGGAAGAACTGAAGCTGTGACCTGGCAGGCTTACATGCTGGGTGTGTTTTGGTAATTGGTAGTAGTTATTTGGTCCAGTCTTTGGGTTTCTGTTTTTGGTCTAAATGGATTTTATTCATAGCATTAGTTCATTTCTCAGCACTGTAGTACTACTGGTCTTCTGACCATAGTTTGATACTTTATTTTCAAAATTGTATCGTTAGATTTTTAAAACATAATGATATTACATTGTCCTTAATTAATGTATGTGTGTAATAAGTTACAGTATTTAGAGTCACAACTCTTCAGCAAGGTTGACCAAATTGTGTTGCCCTATTTCAATGTAAAGTCAGTTACTCTTTATATATAAATCGTGAGGTGGCGAGTGTAAGCTGAAGCTGCAAGCCGGCATGCTGGGTCTCAGCTTCAGTCATTACTGAGAGACAAGCAGAACTCATAATACCTGTATTGATTCAGTTTCAGGGGTTGGGTATTCATTCACTAGTGTTACTGATCTGGTCTAACTACAAAATACCCTCTCCCTTCCCAATCTGCTCTATCAATGAATAATGGAGATAACTTGTCTTGTGTCTTGTTTTCAGAAAGACAGATTTGTTGCGTTGGCTACAATGGCCAAAGAGCTTTACCAAGAAAACTACCATGCCAAGGATAACATTAAACAAAGGTAAGATCCAGATGAAGTCTACTCCACAGCGAGCTTATTCTCATCAAATAAATAAATAAATTCATAAGTAAATTCATAAATAAATTCATAAGTAAATTCATAAATATATTCATAAATAAATTCATGAATAAAAAGTAATCTTCTGATGTTAACAGCTGCATAATCCAATGGAAGTATCAATTAAAAAAAATCAAAGCATTTACCTAGATTTGATTCTACATATCCAACTCAGATACTGGTGCACTTATTGAAGTAAAGTTGCATAGTCCGCTGAAAACATCAAATTTGAAAAACCCAAGCAATTATCTCGATTTGATTCTAGATGTGTTAACTCGGATACTGGTGCATTTATTAAACATTTGTCGCCACATAGAAGCGCCACACTGAGGCAATTTAATAGAACCTGTTACTGCAGAAGCCTATGGTTTTGACATGCTTGCCAGAATTTTGTAAGTCTGCATTTCAAATATCTCAAAGTTTAGCCATTTAAAATAAACCTTACTTCAAGCTAAAGTAAGGTAGATTATGATGATCAACCTAATTTATCTTAGAAAATGAGTTAAACTCAAAACCATCGGACTATGCAACTTTAAACTTTTAAGCGTTAATTGCAGGTTGATGCAATTGAAAGCGGGTAAACAAAGCCGATGTTCAGTATTAATCCTTTTAAATCTGGCACAGAATACCGTCTGATATGACCTTAGATGTTGCCAGGACGTAAAACTCCAACAACCAACCAGAATACCTTCTCTAGTAACTTCATTTGGAAGACAGCAAAGCACTCATACATTCTGCCAGTTTACTTTGACAAGAGTGTTCGTATTATTTTCAAGCAAGTGACAAGGTATGCACCCATCTTGACTTTTGACTATCCTCTTATTTTTCTTTCAGGGAACAGCTCATTATGAGCCGGTGGAAACACCTGATGGACTTACTGGAGAAAAAGCGCAAAGCGCTTGTCGGCTTTTCGGAGCTGCTTGGGATGTTCCGCGAGATTGAGAGTATACAGAATGAAATGAAGGACATGGAGGTGAGCGGGCCGACATGACGCACGTCACGTGACTGGCGCCGGGTGACCACATTTTTGAGGTCACGTGAAGGTCACTTGGTGGAAGTTGCATGACTGTCACATGGTGGAGGTTATGGGAGGTTCACATGATGGAAGTTACGTGATGGAGGTCATGTGGTGGAAATTACATGGTCATGTGGAAGTTATTGAAGGTCACATGATGGCTGCTATTGAAGGTTATCTGATGGATTTTATGTGAAGTTCATGTGATGGACGTTTTGTGATGAAAGTTACATGAAGGTCACATAATGGAAGGTACTGAAGGTTACATGATGGAAGTTATATAACGGTTACATAATGGAAGTTATGTGAAGGTTATGTAATGGAAGTTATGTGAAGGTCACTGAGGGAAATTATTGAAGGTCACAGATTGGAAATTACATGAAAGTCACATGTTGGAAGTTACATGAAGGTCATGCGTTGGAAGTGACATGAATGTCACATGGTGGAAGTGACATGAATGTCACATGAAGGTCACATGATGGAAATTACATGAATATCATGTGATGGAAGTTCTGTGATGGTCATATGAGACACATAATGGACATAAAGGTCGCATTATGAAGTTTGCAATTTGGACTGGTGTTTAGAATTATGAAATATAAACAATAGGATTGTTTTTAAGTCTGTTATCGATTTCATGTAATACTGTTTCTTAAATTGCTTTGTATACCCAACATTGCTTTCTTTTACGGATCGACAAATTGGTTATTTTCTCTGAATTGTGTAGCATTCATGTGCACACAATAGTTATGACCTCCATTTATTTGTTTAGTAGAACTAAGATAAGGTACAGAGTCCTTTCGCAGCCTTGAAAGTCTTGAAAAGTCTTTGAACTTCATTTGCTCCATTTCAAGGCCTTGAAAAGCCGTGAATTTAGCCTATTTTGGGAATTAGTCTTGAAAAGCCTTACAATTCCATTAAAATGTCCCTACTGATCTAAATTAGTCCGAAATCGCCATTTGCCATTGTTTTATTCCTGAAATCCAAATGAAAATAAAGCGTTGAATTCCTATCAAAAGAGCCTTGAAATAGCCTTGATTTCCATATCTTCACATGTGTACGGACCCAGCAGGTGACTTAGTTAATTATTCGCTGTGATACATGCATCTCCTCTGTGTTGTCCCGCCAGCCGTCGCTGCGGTCAGAGGACTACGGGAAGCACCTGCTGTCTGTGGAGGACCTCCTACAGAAGCACCAGCTGCTCAATGCGCATGTCATGGCCGTCGGGACGCGCATCCGGAACCTGAACCGGCGCGCAGCTCCCTACATGAAGTCTCTGCACCCGGAGAGTCAGCTGCTGCAGAAGCGCACCGAGGTCCTCAACAAGGACTATGACAAGTGAGTGTGTTGGCGTGTGTGCGCATGCGTGGTTCTACCATGCACTTTGTGCCAGTATTGGTAACCGCACATGGTTCTACCATGTCACTTTGTGCCAGTGTTGGTAGCCACACATGGTTCTATCATGTCACTTTGTGTCAGTGTTGGTAACCGCACATGGTTCTACCGTGTCACTTTGTGCCAGTGTTGGTAGCCGCACATGGTTCTACCATGTCACTTTGTGCCAGTGTTGGTAACCGCACATGGTTCTACCATGTCACTTTGTGCCAGTGTTGGTAGCCGCACATGGTTCTACCATGTCACTTTGTGCCAGTGTTGGTAACTGCACATGGTTCTACCATGTCACTTTGTGCCAGTGTTGATAACCTCACATGGTTCTACCATGTCAATTTGTGCCAGTGTTGGTAACCGAACATGGTTCTACCATGATATAGTATGCCAGTATCACCTTGTTGGAGTGTTGGTAAAAACCATATCACTTTGGCTGTATTCGATTAACACGACCCGGGCGACTCGGGTCACCCGAGTTGCTAGAATTTCAAATCGAACACCGCGAGTGGAGTCGACAAGTACACGAGCTGTGTGCAAAAAGTCCCGATCCCAGTAACCCAGGTCTTGGTTGGGGTTCGCTAGGAGCGATGACGTCACATTTGTGCTGGTACCTGTAGGATAACAGCTATCAGTGCAAGTCCTATGTGTTTTTTTAATACTTTTTTCGGTTGTAATAATGTATTTGATATATAACTAAACTATACAATCATAAAATACTTTAAATCCTATTTTGCTATAGTTATATCGGTTATTCCAACAACAAAAAAAGAGTTTTGGATTAAGTCACCATTTTGTCCACCCCGAGCCTGTTGCGAGAGTGTTCGATTATGCAAACCGAGGATGTAGAGTCGGTGCATGCGCCAAAAAGGACTGACGGACCCGAGTTGGTTAATCAAATACCCCCTTTGTAACATGGTTCTACCATTTCATAGTATGCCAGTGTTTGTAAACACATGTAGTTCTACCATGTCACTTTGTGCAAGTAACATGGTTCTACCATTTCATAGTATGCCAGTGTTTGTAAACA
Source organism: Branchipolynoe longqiensis (assembly GCA_030323885.1). NCBI lineage: Eukaryota > Metazoa > Annelida > Polychaeta > Phyllodocida > Polynoidae > Branchipolynoe > Branchipolynoe longqiensis. The sequence continues at coordinate 126,306,648 of CM059186.1, read as the reverse complement.
CGTCGTTCTACCATGTCACTTTGTGCAAGTAACATGGTTCTACCATTTCATAGTATGCCATTGTTTGTAAACACATGTGGTTCTACCATGTCACTTTGTGCAAGTAACATGGTTCTACCATGTCATAGTATGCCATTGTTTGTAAACACATGTAGTTCTACCATGTCACTTTGTGCAAGTAACATCGTTCTATCATGTAATAGTATGCCAGTGTTGGTAAACACATGTGGTTCTACCATATCACTTTGTGCCAGTAACATGGTTCTACCAAGTCATAGTATGCCAGTGCTTGTAAACACATATAGTTCTACCATGTCACTTTGTAAACCTTCATTCTGATTTCCTGTCGTCTTCTCCAAAGTGGGGAGTGACATGATACCCAAGAGAAGTCAGTTTGTGTGCCACCAAGCTAGCGGACCCTCACCTGTTCACTCACTTTGCAGTATCAGCACGCTGTGCCTGGCGCGCAAGACAAACCTGGAGGAGTCGCTGCGCTTCTACCAGTTTCTCCAGGACGGCGAGGAGGAGGAGGCCTGGCTCGTTGAGCAGATGCGGATGGTGAAGTCTCAGGACTCCGGGCGCGACCTCAGCGCCATCATCAGCATGCTACGGAAGCACGAGGTGAGACGGGGCCCTGCTGCCGGCTGGTCGGGCCGTCCGCCCGGCGCCATCTGGGTTTACTTTACTGTACTTGGCTGTTGTCTGATCTTAGCTGCTTTTCGGCCCTCCCCCTTTTCTTTGTTCTTCTTCCTTCGTCATTATTCACCTTCTCCTTCTCTTTCTCCTTCTTCGTCTCCTTCTTTTCCTTCTCCTTTTCCTCTATCTCATTTTGCTCCATCTCCTTTTCCTCCATCTCCTTTTCCTCCATCTCCTTTTCCTCCATCTCCTTTTCCTCCATCTCCTTTTCCTCCATCTCCTTTTCCTCCATCTCCTTTTCCTCCATCTCATTTTGCTTCATATCCTTTCCCTCCATATCCTTTTCCTCCATATCCTCCCCCTTCCTCTTCCTCCCCTCCTCCCCTCCTCCCGTCCTCCTCCCCTTCTCCTCCCCTTCTCCCCTCCTCCCTTCCTTCTCCTCCCCTCCTCCTCTTACTCCCACTCCTCCTCCTCCCCTCCTCTCCCTTCCTCCTTCGCCCTTCCTCCCCCCTCCTCCCCCCTCATTCCCCCCTCCCGCTCCTCCTCCTTCTTTCTCCTCTTTCTCCTTATCCTCCTCCTTATCCTCCTTATCCTCCTCCTTATCCTCCTCCTTATCCTCCTTATCCTCCTCCTTATCCTCCTCCTTATCCTCTTTCTTATCCTCTTTATCCTCCCTATCCTCATTATCCTCCTCCTCTCCTCTTCTCTTTTAAATATATAATCCATGTTATTATAATTAATTATTTTAATTAAATACTAATTTATTTCTCCCATTACTTCAAGAAGATAATTCTCACTTACCATTTACCACTTACAATCTACCACTTATCACTTAACATCTGCCACTTACCACATACCACATACCACTTACCACTCACCACCTACCAATCGACCTGCAGGCGCTGGAGCAGGAGATGCAGGCACGCCAGCGGCGGTCTGAGGTGGTATGCAGCGTGGGCGAGAAGCTGATTCAGAACCGGCACTACGCGCACCAAGACATCACCATGCGCATCAACGGGCTGCGTGACCGGTGGAAGAAGCTGCAAGCCGCCGCCACCAAGCGGCGACAGCTGCTCGAGGACGCCTACGAATCGCACCAGGTGAGCACTTCCGGTTCCAGTTTCCCGCCCGACTCCGCCCCCGACTCCGCCCCCTCCTCCCGCCACTCACCCCGCCAACTCCCACTTTTCCCACCAGACACATGTGGTTCTACCATGTTGTTGTATGCCAGTGTTGTTAACACATGTGGTTCTACCACATCACCTTGTGGCAGTGTTGGTGAACACACATGATTCACATGGCTGAATGAGTTGAGTGTCCGTTTCCAATTTTGGTAGATTGTGGGATTCGAACCCATGGCTTCAAACCCTGTTCGAGTCAAACCAATGGGTTACAAATTTATACTTGTTGCTTCCTAGCCAGGCGTTCGTAATTATTATGATAGGGCAAGGACTAGTTGGCTCAGTGTCAGGATAATGTGACTGAGTGGGATATCAGCTCATGGTGCTGGCAGTCTGGTCTCCCAGTGGGGCAGCACTATAAATTGTCCATGAGTGTGCACTGTCACAAGTCAGTACCCGTCCTGATATGACCTTAGATGTTGCCAGGACGTAAAACCAACCACAGTCTATCACAGTAAGTTATAGTAAACGATACAGAAAGGGTGTTCTCTACCCCAAACCGCGCCACTCCCCGCCGAGTTTAGTTCACCTAGCAGGACAGCACTATAAAGGCATTATGAGTATACGCTGTCACAAGTTGGTACCGGTACAGAGGTGACCTCAGATGTTGCTAGTACGTGAAACCTCACTGACTGATGGTGTTCTTCTCCTGTGTAGTATTACTGCGATGCTAACGAGGCCGAGTCGTGGATGCGCGAGAAGATGCCGCTTGTGTGCAGCGAAGACTATGGAAGAGACGAGAGCAGTGGCAAGGTAAGGCGCCAACCGGATATGGGGCAGCCACACCCCAGTGTATTAAACCGAGTAACTCACAGTGAGGTGTGCGATATCGGGCAGCCACAGTGTATTAAACAGGAGAGTAACTCACGGTGAGGTGTGGGATATGGGGCAGCCACACCCCAGTGTATTTAACAGGAGAGTAACTCACGGTGGGGTGTGAGATATGGGGCAGCCACACCTCAGTGTATTAAACAGGAGAGTAACTCACCATGTGGTGTGGGATATGGGGCAGCCACACCCCAGTGTATTTAACAGGAGAGTAACTCACGGTGAGGTGTGGGATATGGGGCAGCCACACCCCAGTGTATTTAACAGAAGAGTAACTCATGGTGAGGTGTGGGATATGGGGCAGCCACACCCCAGTGTATTTAACCGGAGAGTAACTCACGGTGAGGTGTGGGATATGGGGCAGCCACAGTGTATTAAACAGCAGTTTCTCATGGTGAGGTGTGAGATATGGGCCAGCCATGCCCCACTGTATTAAACAGGAGAGTAACTCAATGTGGGGTGTGGGATATGTGGCAGCCATGCCCCAGTGTATTAAATAGTAGAGTACCTCATGGTGAGGTGTGGGATATGAGGCAGCCATGTCCCGCTGTATTAAACAGGAGAGTACCTCAGAGTGAGGTGTTGGATTCGGGGCAGCCACATCGCAGTGTATTTAACAAGAGAGTAACTCACAGTGAGGTGTGGGATATGGGACAGCCACAGTGTATTAAACACGGAGAGTAACTCACGGTGAGGTGTGCAATATGGGGTAGCCACAGTGTATTAAACAGGAGAGTAACTCAGGGTGAGATGAGGTGTGCAATATGGGGCAGCCGCAGTGTATTAAACAGGAGAGTAACTCAAGGTGAGGTTTGTGATATGCGGCAGCCCAGTGTAGTAAGCAGGAGAGTAGTAACTCACGATTTAAATTTCTATCTAAACATATATATCTGATTAACAAAACTGACAGAATACTATGAATATGACCCTTGCTGCTTACACGGCGTCAAGTCACCACCAATCAATCAATCAATCAATCAATCAAAATCAATCAATCAATGCACCTTTTGGCATTATGTTCCATTGCCCTGCAGACTTTACTGAAACGGTACATCATGCTGGAAGGCGAGATTAAAGCATATGAAGAAGACATCAACCGGCTCAACCAACTCGCCACGCTCATGACCAAAGCCTCTAACGTTCACAACGTGAGTATGCAGCCATGTTCAACGGATGTTTAAACCACTGTATAGCGCCCCAATAGCCGATGTCTACTTTTTGTACTGGGGGGTCGTTAAACAAACAAACGACAAAAAAAGCAAAAAAAAAAGTAGCCATGTTCAAGAAAATGCATATGCGTAGAGTTGCATATTCCGATGGTTTTGAGTTTCTGTCCTTTTCTGAGATAAATATATTAGATTGATTGTTATAATCTACCTTACTTTAGTTTGATGTAACTTTTATTTTAAATGGCTAACTTTTGAGATATTTGAAGTGCAAACATGCAAAATTAATTTTGGCAAGCACGCCAAAACTCTGACACCATAGGCTTCTGCAGTAACAGGTTTTGATTAAATTGACTCTGTATGCCATTCTATTTGCTGACAGATGTTTAATAAATGCACCAGTATCTAAGTTATATAGGTAGAATCAAATCTAGGTAAATGTTTTGGTTTTGAAAATTTGATGCTTTCATCGGACTATGCAGCTTTAAACAAAAGATAAAAGGGATAGTCTTTTTAAAAGTTAAGAATTTAAATATATAACTAATTAATTTGAATGTGTGTACACATTTAATAAATATTGATAAAAGTTTACAATTTAATGACATTTTGAATTTAAAAGGAAAGTTAATGAAAATTAATTTAATTTTGAAAGAGGTTGCATTCCAATGTTGAGTAGCATTGAATAATGTATAAAGTGTCGTTTCGCTTCTAACAAATATTGTTTTGTAATGTTATGCTTAAATTATGAATATGTACACTTCCTTGGAATGTTTATTGAAATTATTATACTTTATTGAGGTAAGGGTACAATCACTTTTAATAATTGATAATTGTTAAAGCGAATATGATATAGGTAATATATTGACATTTTGTGAAGACTTTGTTCAAATAATTTCAAAATAGTGAAGTTTCAATGAAACATATACATGAAAAACGTAGGTTCTTTTTTTCTACACTTCGATTAACTAAAAAATAAGTGATGGATATGATAAGTAATTCAAGTAGATAGATGTCAATATCAAAGTGTAGAATAATTTTGAGATTAATGTGTTCGATAAATATTTAATTGATTGTGTACTCGGTACTTAACTAATTGATGATTGGTTGAGGTTAAAGTTGCATAGTCCGATGGTTTTGAGTTTCTGTCATTTTTCTGAGATAAATATATTAATTTGATTGTTATAATCTGCCTTACTTTAGTTTGAAGTAACTTATATTTTAAATGGCTAACTTCTGAGATACTTGAAGTATAGACATGTCAAATCAGTTTTGGCAAGCGCGCCAAAACTTGAGACCATAAGCTTCTGTAGTAACCTGTTCTATTAAATTGCCTTCGCATTCCCTTCTATGTGGCAACAAATGCTTAATAAGTGCACCGGTATTTAAGTTAGATATGTAGACTCAAATCTAGATACAGTAAAACCTCTCTAAATCAACCGACCTTGGGACCGACTTCAAATGGTCCATTTTGCGAGATGGTTTAGTTGGAATATAGTTACAATGGTATTGTTGGGACCCAAAGAAAGCGATCGATATAGGGGAGTGGTCGATCTGTAGATGTGATCGGTTAGAGAGGTTTTACTGTAATTGGTTTGGTTTTGACAAATTGATGCTTGATCGGACTATGCAGCTTTAATAATTAATTGCTAATTAATTAATTGATTGTCTCTAGATCAAGCCCGAGGCTGCTGTGCCGAAGCAGAAGCCTGACAGTGAGAGTGAGGAGGAGTGGGTCGAGGAGGAGGTCGAGACACCCACTGAGGTCGAGGTGGTCGAGTTGGTCGAGCGCGAGGTGATGCGAGATGAGGTGGTCGAGCGGCGGATTCCACAAGTGAAGGCGCTATACCCGTACAAGGGTCAGGGCATGAAGATCGAGAAGGGAGAGGTAGGTGGCGCCCTCACACTACAAGGGTGACTGGGGTACCATCCACGATTAGTGGCATTTTTCAGATATTTGGACAATTCTATGTATTTTCTCCATCTCGTAGTACTACCTAATATCATCATAAATGTACAGGACGATTTTAAACTTTTTTTTTTTTTTTTTTAAAATTTTGTTATTCCAGTTGAATATCTTTTTTCAGCACCGAGGCGCTGGTCTTACGGCTTTAACAATTATAGTGCACATGGACTATTTATTATTTATTATTTAACTGTGACGATGACAGAACGGATGTGGTTTTATATATATATGTGTGTGTTGGGGGTGTTGGGGGTGTGTATGTGTGTGTGTGTGTGAGGGGGTATTTGTGTGTGTGTGTGTGATTCATGTGAATGTATGGGAGGGTGGGAAGTCTGAGCGTTGGGAGATAGCTGGTGGCGGTGACTTACAGACTTGACACCGGACGCGGTAGCCGAATCGTGCAGAAAGTCGGGAGTTCAATACCCGGTCGAGTCAAACCAATGACGTACAAAATTGATACTTGTCACTTCTTAGCCAGGCGCCTGTCCTTATTAGGATAGGGAAAGGACTGGTTAGCTCAGTGTCGGGATAATGTGACTGACAGGCCTGGCGGCCTGGTCTCCCAGCTGATATTTGAATCGGTAATGGTCACTAACGCGGTTAAGAAACCACCCACACCCACACCAACATCCACACCCACACCCACACCACACCCACACCACACCCACACCTGTGCACCTTCCGGATTTTCCCGGATTTTTTCCGGATTGCAAGGTTTCTTGGCCTTTGTTCCGGAAATTGGTGTATTTTTTATCACACTAAAAGTTACTGATCGCGTCTGTACAAATACTGAAGGTATTACTGAAAATGACTTTCAGAATACTGATGGTGTTTTTCCCGGGTGCATAGGTCTGTAATAGGCTTGTGGTTTTTTGTTTATTTTTCATTGTAAATGTGTTACTGAAAGTCATTTCAAGGATACGGAAAATAGCTTTGACAATACGGAAAGCTGCGAGATCGGATGCACAGGTCTGCACACCACACACAAGTTGAAAAAGTCCATGGCTTCAAAACTCAATTGCTGTCACAATAAAAAGTTGGGTTGTTAGCAAGCAGTAGACGACCTGCTTTGGAGCTAACATTGTTGAACGTTGTTGGTGGTGGTGATGATGAGGATGATGCTGGTAGTGTTTTGGGGGCCTAAAATTGGATTGTGATGCTGGTAGTGTCTCAGGCCTAAGATTACTTGATGATGATGATGATGATGATGGTAGTGTCTCAGGCCTAAGATTGGATGGTAGTGGTAGTGTATCAGGCCTAAGAATGGATGATAATAATTACGATGCTGTTTGTGTTTGAGGGCCTAAGATTGGATGATGACGATGGTAGCGCCTCAAGCCTAAGATTGGATGATGATGATAATGGTGATGGTACTGTCTGAAACCTAAGATTGGATGACGATGCTGGTACTGTCTCATGCCTAAGATTGGATGATGATGATGGTGATGGTACTGTCTGAAGCCTAAGATGGGATGACGATGCTGGTACTGTCTCATGCCTAAGATTGGATGATGATGCTGATGATGGTACTGTCTGACGCCTAAGATGGGATGATGATGCTGGTACTGTCTCAGGCCTAAGATTGGATGATGATGATGATGGTACTGTCTGAAGCCTAAGCTGGGATGATGATATTGGTACTGTCTCAGTCCTAAGAGTGGATGATGATGGTGATGGTGGTGATGATGACGATGATGCTAAGATTGGATGATGATAATGGTAGTGCCTCAGGCCTAAGATTGGATGATGATGGTAGTGTCTCAGGCCTAAGATTCGACGATGATAATGATGACGATGACGACACCAATAAAAATAATGCCAACGATCGAAATGAAACGAACTTTTATTTTTGCCAAGCCCTATTTAGGAGAGCATGACAGAATGGTATTTTGTATTATAACCATGGAACATTAAAAAAAAAATAATAATAACTTAACTATGGTTTCCATCAACACCTGAGGCTGTCTTGTTTACGTGAGATTATCCGGTTTGTTTGACCTGACATTTCCTTGAGTATTCATAACCTTGGCTTTCATTGGTTGATAAGCAAATTTCGTAGTTTCCTGAGCAGTTTATTTGGGTGTTGAGGGTATTTATAAACATTCAGTCACAACGAATCTTACATATATATATTTCTACAACACATTCAATCAATTTTAGAGCTCAACAGTCCGATGAAAGCATCCGATTTTTTAAAACCAAAACACTTATGTAGAGTTTTGATCCAACATATACCATTTAGATACCATTGCACTTATTAAGCATCTGTTGTGGCATAAAAAGGATGACTAAGTCACTTCAAGAAAACACATGACTGCTGAAGCCTATGTCCACCATTTTGACGTGCACACCAAAATTAATTTAGTATGTTTTCAATTCAAATATCTTATCAGCTTAACCATTTATATTAAAAGTTGTTTGAAACTAAAGTATGGCAAATTATAATGATCAACCTAATACAGGTATCTAACAAATTTGACAGAAACTCTAGACCACCGGACTATGCAACTTTAAACCAATATATTAAATACAACACCTCTCCCGCTACTCAATTTGAATACTACACCATGCTCACATAACATTTAAACTAACATTGCCTGAATTGCACATAATTGAATGTCGGTCAATAACAATATCTGAAAGACTACAATATGCACACACACAAATTACCTTCCACAAAATTAAAATATTAACATATATTGATTTAATTAACCATTCAAGATAATAAAAATGTTTATGCAAAATTCACATAATAAAACCTGAACATTTCAATCACAGATGTAAAGTATGTAAAACATCGAAATAAGATTAGATGTCAATTTTTACATGACGTAAACCAAAGAAATTACATGAAGACATTTGTTTGTTGTGGTGTTAGATCCTGCCAACAATTGAGGTCATATCCGGATAGATCCCGACTTTTTACAGTGTATACACATGGTGACTTTATAGTGCTGCCCCACTGGGAGACTAGGCTGATGGCACCATGACCCGATATCTCACTGTTTCACATTATTCCGCTACTCAGCAGTCCAGTCCTATGAATGCCAAGTGCCACGCTAGATGGTGACACGTATCAATTTTGTAAGTCATTGGTTTGACTCAGGTGGGGTTTGAACCAATGTCTTACAGGATGGGAATGCTAGTCAGCGCTTTTACCGATTTAGCCACTGTGTCCAAATATTTTATTCATTAGCGACATATATATATGGAAAAAATGAGCGGTGAGTAAGGCAGACGTACAGGAGTGAGAAGTGTCAATAGCTACCCTAGGTGGCGCCAATATCGTGGTTTGCTGCGGGACAGTGGTTAGACCGCAGTGAATAAGCAGCTTAGAAGGGTATGACCACAGTATAATTATAAGTATAAACCACATGACGACAAGGAGCGTGAGCACCTTTGAAACTGGCACGAGCACGCATCCTGCCTCACTGGAAATAAACCCGCCTGTTCACACGCTCACAAGAACTCAGTGAGCCAGACTAAACCCTTTATTATTTTATTTTAGGCATCAATTAAATTAGTAATTATAATTATTTCTCCAAATAATGGTTCGTGTGTGCCGTTCTCAAAATTGGCATGCTCCATGCATATTTCTACAACGACGTTGTTTTAGTTGACAACTTTGAAACTGAGTGATAATAGCAGAAAACTCCTGCATCTCTGCCTGGCAAAGGTCAGGGGACCAGGCAAGAGCTGCACTGAAATTTTATGCAGTAGTAGTGGTATTTTTAGTCAGACATAATCACACATTTTATTTATGTTTGGCACAGATTAAAGTGTTTGGAGTATGGTTGAAATTTAGTATACTTCTACCTATGTTTAAGTTACACAATATTATCAGTAGTTAAAGAATGGAAGAATCACCATGCAACCGTATGCTCAATAAGGGACAGTGGTGACCCGGCTCTCCTACTTTCATCGCTGCTGACCCTTTTCGACCACAGACCGCCATATATAATGGTGATCTATACATAATTTATGTTTGCATAATAAATTATGCAGCATGTACCTCGTCCTCATTTTCTTGGCTATTCAGTCTGCACAGATCAATCACGTTCAAGCAGTCAATTAGCGGTTCCAACTCACTGAGTGTGGATGTGGGAGTCTTCCTTACCTTCTAGGATGTTATTATTTGCCACAACTTCATCATTTTGTGTGGTTTTATTGTTCAGAAATATAGCGTGCATAGCTTTAACGAAGAATTGTCTTAAATTATGGCAGAAGCTAGTGCTGACTTAGCAGTCGGCTAGGGAACCAATGGATAGCTTGGAGATCTGCTCGGGCACCTGTTGACGGCCGGTGTTGGTGGCCGTTGACGGCCGGTGTTGGTGGCCGTTGATGGCCGGTGATGGTGGCCGTGGTGCCCGCTGACGGCCGGTGGTGGTGGCCGTGGTGCCCGCTGACGGCCGGTGTTGGTGGCCATGGTGGCCGTTGATGGCCAGTGGTGGTGGCCGCGGTGCACGCTGACGGCTGGTGGTGGTGGCCTTGTGCCCGCTGATGGCCGGTGGTGGCCGTGGTGCCCGCTGACGGCCGGTGGTGGTGGCCGTGGTGCCCGCTGATGGCCGGTAGTGCCCGCTGATGGCTGGTGGTGCCCGCTGACGGCCGGTGGTGGCTGTGGTGCCCACTGACCGCCGGTGGTGGCTGTGCTGCCCGCTGACGGCTCAGTGGTCGGCAAAGGGACTTGTTGACAGCTTAATTCTTTGCACTTCGGTTTTGATCAATTATGAGACGTTTTCATGCTAATATGATAACATTTCTGGTAAATGCCCATTCATCCTACTGATGAGTGTGACAGTGTCTGTTGCCTACCCACCCATGGACAGGAGCAGGAGGAGTCACACTTTGCCTTTGTCTGCAACGTGATAAATGCGCAACACTAGGGACTGTCAGAAGTCAAGGCACACTCACTTATATGACCGGACCGGGTGGCTGAGTGGATAGGGAACCGGCTTCCCAATGGGGAGGTCATGCGAATCAATAACCGGCTTCCCAATGGGGAGGTCATGCGAATCAATCTCCAGCAAAATGAAATCAATTTATTTTTTTTGGTCCATTAGTTGTTTAAGCAGGGGAAATTTCAGTCATAGACTGGTCTTCCTCATTCCACTGCTGGTCGATAGAAAGCCCGAGCCTACACTTTTACCGACCCAAGGGATTTTTAACCTCCCACACCACATAGACATGGTATGAGAGCAACCGGCCTTTGATGACGCTGTAAGTTATACACAGCGGAGGAAATCCAAATTGGCAGAGCTGGGGGCATGGGGAATCGAACCGCCGACCCTCAGATTAGGAGTCTGACCACTCCACCACAGAGAATTGATGTGATTGTGTCGCTACCTTGCCTGGCACGTGGCATGGCGAGGCAAGAACTGGTTAATCTTAATGTCAGTATAGTGTGATTGAGTGGGATATTGGTCCATGTTGTCAGCGTCATGGTATTCCAGTGGAGCAGAACTATAAAGCTACCATGCATGTGCACTGTCACAAGCGTTAGATTGTGTTTTGACTTATTGCTGCCCCAATAAGCCAAGCCAAGCCACTGATTGCGATATTTGTTCATGTTGGCAATGTCATGGTATTCCAGTGGGGCAGCACTATAAAGCCACGATACATGTACACTGTCACCAGCCTTAGATAGTGTTGTACTTAATGCTCCCCCAATAAGCCAAGCCAAGCGAGACCAGATACAGTGCTCACATGACACATTCGCTCGACTAGTGGCCCCACTCACAGTGGGTGGTGGTTTGATTCCATATGTGTTGTGTTGGTGGTGTGCACCTTGTTCAACATCAGTGAGCGCTGGGCCCAAATATTCCTCAGCAGGCGCGAGAATGCCTGCCGATAGTCCTGCGTGAAAATGGCGTAGATGAACGGGTTGACGCAGCTCGCCATGTACTGGCCATACGAGGCGGTGAGGTTCGCATAAGGGGGCACGACCCGGACATCATCATTGAGAACCTTGAGCAACTTGGTGACGCAGAATGGCGTCATGCACACAAAGAAGAAGACGACAACTATGAGGAGGCTGCGGACCGTCTTGGCTGCCCGACTGCTATTCTTGGCGCTTGCCGAAGCATTGCTCGGCATGGCTATCTCCAGGCTGTGCTGTGCCGCGTAGACGATCTGCGTATAGCAGAAGATCATGATGACGCCGGGCACCAGGAAGCAGGCGATGAAGGCGACGATTACATAGTACACGGCTTGCTTCTTCTCGCGGTGCCAGTCGATGGCGCAGACACCCTCCCAGTAGTCCCAGTGCACCCACTGCAGCGCTGGTGGAACCACTGCGAAAGCCAACCCTTGTACCCATGCGTAACCAACCAGCAGCTGGATCCAGGTCTTGTTGACGATGCCTGGATACCGCAGTGGGTGGATTATGGCGATGTAGCGGTCGACACTGATCTCTGCGAGCGTAACCATGGAGACGATGATGCAGACATAGTTGCAGGTGCAGCAGACGTCACACCAGATCTGGGGCACGTGCTTGAGGTCCATGGAGACGCCGACCAGCGACGTGGTGATGACGATCATGGCCAGTGCCAGGTCAGTGCAGCTGAGGTTGATGATGAAGAGGTTGCTGAGCTGCTCCTGTAGGCGCGGTGTCTTGACGACGGCGAACACTACGAGCATGTTGCCGCCGACGGCCACCAGGATGAAGAGCGTCAGCGCCAGAGCGTTCACGGCCACCTCGAACCGCGTGCGCCACGCCAGCAGCAGCGAGCTGGCATTGCCCGCCCCGCCGGGCTCGCCTGGTCCGCTCGGTCCGCCCGGCGTCAGGTCTAGGTCCAGACTCAGGTCCGGACTCAGCCCAAGCCCTAGCCCTAATCCCAGCCCCGCCCCGTTGGAGCTGTTCGCCGCGTCTTCGGCAAGCCGTGTCCAGCTCTCTGGGGAACTCATGGCTGTGCGGTGTGTGGAAAACCCCTGCCCGCCCACCCGGCGCGGAACTGTCCCGTCACGTAAGGGGTCGGGGTGTATGGATGAGGGCAGGGGGTGGGGATGGACAGTGGAGGGTGTGTGTGTATGTATGAGAGGATGGGTGTGTATGTATGGAAGGATGGTACGGTGAGGTGGGGTGGGAGGGGAGGTGTATGAGGGATCAGAAGGGGAGGGTGGGTATGGGTGTTTGGGAGGGGTATGGACGGTAGAGGTGCAGTGGGAGGGGGAGGGATCAGAAGGGGAGCGGGTGGGTATGGGGATCTCGGATGAAGGGAGGGAGGGAGGGAAGGGGGAGGGGTTTGATTGGGGAGTGGAGAGGTGGTAGTGGTGTGTGTATGGAGGTGCAGAATGTGAAGGTGGGTGGGGAATGGGGCAGGAGGTAGGTATATATAGGGCTGTATGAGACAGGTTTGATCAAAAAGAATCTCCGGTGGACTGGACACCTCATGAGGATGTCATCAGACAGGCTATCAAAGCAGATCCTCTATTCTCAACTGTCTTCTGGTTACAAGGATACCATAAAGAGAAACCTGAAGCTGAGAGACATTAAGACTGACTCATGGACATCACTCTCACAGCAGAGAGCTAAATGGAGAGCGGCAGTCAAGTAATGAAAGCAGTCTTTGTCGCATCGCGACCGACAGCATGATGATGATGATGATAAGACAGGTGTGTGTGAGGGGATGGGGAGGAGGTAGAGGTGTGTGTACGGGAGCGGAGAGAAGAGATTGGGGTGTGTATGGGGCGGGGGGGGGGAGGAGAAGGTAGATGTATGGGTGTGTGTGGAAGGTGATGAGTGTATGTGTATTAGTGTAGAGCAGGAGGGAGGACTGGGGGTATGGAAGAGTGTTTAGAAGGGAATATAAGGGAAGGGATGAGTGTGCGAGGGAGAAGTGTGTTCAGTGGTCTGGGAGGGAAAGGGAGGGAATATAGTGGTGTGCATGGGCTTGTGGCAGGGGTGTATGTGAGGGTTTAGAAGGGGATGCGTGGAAAAGGCAAGGGACTTGACCTTGACCCGACCTTGACTTGACCGTGATCCGACCGTGATCCGACCGTGATCCGACCTTGATTCGACCTTGATCCGCAATGACCTTCACCCGACCTTGAACTGACCTTGACCTCTGGCTGTTACACGGCGAGTGAGTCAGCTGGTGGAATACACAAACTCAGGTTATCGTGGACCATCTTCAGCCTCTCAACAGTGTCATTTTATTCCCTTTCACAATGTTGCATTCATCTGATTCATTCTGTTCACAATTCAAATGAGTCTTGTATGTTGGTATCTCTTTGATATGCTGAAATAAATATATATATATAGTTTACCTCGGTACTACCCTCTGGCTATTCGTAGTCCAGGGAGAAGGAAGCACATCCGGGTCCAGCAATTAGCATAATCTACTCACAACGGGAGGTCATTTGTTGAGTAGCTCCGGCAGTTTTTCTACATTAACTACTAAACCAACCAGGTTAGTATCATTTTTGACTCGATACGTTGGTATAGTTCATGTTATGGTGCTGTCACATTACGACGCTTCTCGCCAACGCGCGTCGGTGTATGTGATTTTTTTTGCGATGCGCGGGTGCCAATATTATGGCGACGTCAGAAGCATGTTGACATCGCTGGAATAACGTTATGCGAATTCTAGGCACACGCGCGTGAGGGTCGTTCCCACACGTTGCGCCAAACGGTTGCTTTTTGTTGTTTTATGTCCTACCAACATCTAAGGTCATATCAGGATGGCGCGCCAAACTTTTACCACAAAGTCGGCCGCACGCTACCAATACGTTGCGCTGACGCCGAAAAGTTTGACGTCGCTTGACGATTAAAAGTGATTTTGCGCGTTGGCGGAGCTCCGGCGAGAAGCGTCATAATGTGACAGCACCATTAGCATTCACATACATCAAGTTTTTATAACTTTTCATGAAGAATTGACTGAGTTATAGTTTAATTACGATTTGTCGTAACATCATTAGAACAATGCAGCCCTTGTTCTTTGTAATGCCGACTGTTGCCGAACGGATATATGTTTGGCAGGAGCCACAGGTGGGAGAAGTTTATTGGACAGAGAGTGTGGGAGGGTACGCTACACTGGTCCCTACCCCTCATTAGGCTTCGGTTGGTTGTCCATGCCGTTTACCTACGACTGAAAAATTAGCCACACGCCTGTGTTAAAAACGGTTTAAATATGGTTTTAACACCAATAGACACATTTGGTATAATAATTTATTGTTTGCCTGTGCAGCTCAAAGGATACCTGACCTTTGGCTACGAAGCGGAATAAGGCTGATGCACCTTGGCAGGTGAACAAAGACGAAGACCCTTCGCCGCCATTACGGGTACAAAAGTCACCAGAACAAAGGGATTCTGGGGAGGCGGGGGGCTTGGAGGCCAGGCCGGCTGACCTAGATGAACGGGTCGCGCGGCTGGTGCAGCTCAAGCTGGAGGATTTGCTGCCCACTAAGCCACACGCTGCCAGGAGGAAGCAGCCGATTGTGTCGGAAGACTCCGATTGGACGGACTACTCCGAACCTCAGGACTCTTCTGATAAAGAGTCCCAGGAAGAGGTGGTTGCGCCTGCGCATAAGCACAAACACAAGCACAAGAGGAAGGCAGAGTCGTCCAAAGGGGCCATGCAAAATGGCATACCCTTTCCATATCGTTTTGATGTTTCAGAACGCGACGCGTTAAATGATCAAGTCCTTAAATTTTGTGAAAAAGGCATTATAAAGCCAGCACTTCATGTGGCTGGGGAATTTATCTTGCATATTTTCACGAGACCCAAACCAAATGGATCAGACTGATTTTGGACTTAACCAGGTTAAACAAATTAGTTGAGTATCAACATTTCAAAATGTTTTCGCTAGAAACAGCTAGAGACTTAGCAACGCAAGACTCCTGGCTAGCCAGTGTGGATCTCAGGGATGCATACTATATATACAGTGCCGATTTACAAATCTGATCGGAAGTTTCTCAGGTTTGGTTGGAATGATGAGCTTTATGAGTTCACCTGTATGCCACATGGTCTAGCTTGTGCCCCACGCATTTTCACAAGGTTACTTAAGCCAATTTTCCCCCACATGGCTAGGAAGGGACATGTTATGTTTCCTTATATTGATGACTCGTTTATTGTTGCACAAACACAACATTGTCAAACAGCGATAGACAAACTGTGTGAGACTTTTAAGAGGTTAGGTTTCTACAAACATGAAACTAAATCAGTTTTGACACCAACAAAGAAATTAAAGTTTCTGGTTTTTTTAATTGACACCACAGAAATGACTATTTCGTTAACAAAACAGAAAGTTGATAAGTTTTTAACAACAGCCAACCAATTATTACAATTGAACAAACCAAATATTCGCCAAGTGGCAATACTAATAGGAATCATGATAGCCTATGCTCCTGCTATCCTATATGGCAAAGCACATATTAAATCGCTAGAAATAGATAAGAACTTAGCATTGGCTCGCACTGAAGGCAATTTTGAACGGTCCATGACGATTTCACCAGAATGCCTATTGTGGTGGCTTTCACACATTGAAAATTCGCCCAAGCGCATTAGAATGGGAGAACCCAATACTACCATTACAACAGACACTTCACTAGAAGGATGGGGGGAGGGGGGGGGGGGGCTCATAGAGACCAACAGGCAACAGGTGGTCGGTGGATGGAAGATGAAATCTCCAATCATTTCAATGGTCTAGAGCTCAGGGCTATTTATTTAGGGCTGCATAGTCTATTTCACATACCCAAAAATCATGTAAGAGTGTTGACAGATAACACCACAGCCATGTCTTACATACGTAATATGAGGACTTGTTCCAGACCATGTAACCACTTAGCCAAATTAATTTGGATTGGGCAGTGGAACACGACATATGGCTAACAGTAGCACATATTCCAGGCAGTCAAAACACTTTGGCTGACAGGAAAAGTCAACATTTCCACGACCATCTAGAATGGTCGCTAAATCAGAATATTTTCAACCACCTTTATCATAACTGGGCTAAACCAGAAATTGACTTATTTGCATCACACAACAACAAAAGGTTACCCAAATATGTGTCGTGGCATCCAGAGCCAGAAGCCTGGAGAGAAGATTTCTTTAATTTGGAATAATACATTTTATTACATATTC
>CM059186.1:126247293-126284793 GCA_030323885.1 Branchipolynoe longqiensis | reverse complement strand
TGCATCCTGTAAATCAACACTAGCCATCCACGCATCTGGTGTAATCAGATCTCGTGCCGTATCTAGAGAGAACATTTTAAAATGTCGATATTCCACCCTTTTATTAAGGATTGTTAAATCCAGGATCATTCGAACATCACCATTAGGCTTCGGTCTCGAGAAAATGTTTGAAATAAACTGTCCTGAACAGTGTGTCACTTTTTGTATAATTCCTTTCTCAAAGAATTTATGTACCTGTTTAGTTAGTGCGTCTCGTTCAACTGGTTGAATGTTATATGGAAAAGGTATTATACTTTGTACAGGAATTTGTGTAAAGGGAATTTGAACACCCCTAACTATTTCTATAATTTCTTGGTCACTAGTAATTTTGTGCCACTCAGAAATATGATTACTAATATTACCAGCCACAAAGTTGCTTACAGTTTGTGTGTTTTTAGAGGCTGCAGGGACTTGTAAAGTTTGTGTTTGGACCTCTACTTGGACCCGCCCCTGGGGAAAGGTCTCGACGAGTTGAACCCTCGGCCTATTGGCCGTGCGGTGTTGTCGGTCCAGCCTGGGCGAGCGCCCCGGCCCCGAAACCCTTGACCGAAGCTTGAACTCGGTCTGGTTCCTCTGGTGAACCGTCGTGGACGAAAATCCCCTCCGTGACTTTTTGAAACGAGGAGCTTCCTGTTTCTTCTTGCCATCCCATGTTTGCCACTCTTTGCTGCAGTCTCTACCTCTTATAAGGTAATTGTAGTTGACCGCCAAACACTTTGTTATCTAAAGGGTTTCCCTTTAATTCGGGCTCTGGAGCAAGATATAAAGCGTAAACTCCTTCCCCTCATTATCGGTAACCTTCTAGAGCGAGCCACTTCTTTGCCAGCAATCTGTGCAAACTGACTTGAAGACATTTTCATATCTTCGAAACAACAGGTAATTACCTGCCGCCGCTAGCACTGCAATGCCTTTGTCCATTGTCTTAGCCAAAGACGAGAACTTATTTTCACTCTGCATCCTATTAGCCACAGGAACAATAGCTGTTAGGGTAGCCAACACTGCCTTATGCACTGTGTGCAACACATCCTCAAACTTCTTACGGTCATCCGTCATATTGACATCCCGATCCATTTCTTTAATGATGGAGTTGGGAACACCCTTTATGCCTGTTAACTCATCTCCTAACTTGGAGATAACCTCCGCCGGTTTGAACGTGCGAAAATGACCATTCACGGTCTCTCGCATAAGCGTAGTGGTTTTAACCCGCTTAGCCTTTGGCTTCTCCACCTTCTTAGCCACTTTAGTGCCAATGTCCGCATAGACCCCTTCTGTTTATATATGGTGTCTGAGTCTGATTCCGTAGAAGTACCTCATGGATGTCGACTCAGAAGAAGAATATTCCTTTTCCTCTTCTTCTTTTTTTGGACTTAGTGTCTTCCGCTTTTTGCGAAACCCAGACTCTGCCCGCTCCTTGGTGAATTCATCACCCGAAGAAATCACCTGTTTCTTCTTCTTCCTCCGTTTAGGAGAAGGAGGAGGAGGAGCCTTAAGCTCCACCGGCGAGTCTGTGTCCAAGAAATCCTCAAATGAATCCTCTTGGACACTCGGCCTACGCCGCTTCCGAGACACAGGCGATTTGGCAGTCAAGATGTGGCTTTCCAATCTTGCAAAGCGAGCCTCCCAATCTGGAGGCGCAGGCACATCAGGCACTGCGTCCTCGTCCGGGTCGGAGAGGATATGCGCCCGGGGCTGTGTCGACGGCCCTGCCGACAACACAGGTGAGGAGTCGTACTCCTCGTCCACTCCACTCGGAACACGCCCCTCGGCTGCTGCTGCACCGCGCTTACTCCGCTTCGTGGCCATCGGGAGATGAAACAAACATTTTTGGTCAGTCCCGGTATATATATATGTCACAATATGGTTGTTTCAAACTCATTTGGACATCTATTGGTGTTAAAGAACGTGTTTATACCGTTATAACACAGGCGTAATAAGCTAAATTTGTGCGTGGGTTGTGGGTCAAGCCCAAACCTTACGCGGGGTCGGGACCAGTGTATCGGCCCGCCCATCCCTCTGTTCCGCACACTTCTCCCACCTGTGACTACTACGTCAACAAGTTGGAGAAAATGCTACGAAACTCGGAGAAACGCCTGAAAAAGTTTTGTCTAGGGGAGTCTATAAAAGAAACCCAGGAGCATCTCCAACATTACTCTCTATTAGAGTACGAGAGAATTTCCACATGAGATAGGGCGAAACCCACATCTCTACCCATAGTCACACGGTGACCCGGGTGTTGACATAACCGCTAATGACCGGTTTGGTTCCTTCGCGAAACCCACTCGAGTGTTCTATCCTTGGTTGTTTATAACCAAATAACTCGTCCAAATTGGACCAACGAAAGTCTAAACTTTCCATATTGATGCTCTAATGCATCATAATTAAGCTAACCACAGTTTTTATTATACTTACTGCGTATTTGCTTGTATGTAGACTAATTTTGCCGGAGCAACCCAACGACACGTTATCCAGTCGTGAGTTGTATATGCTAATTGCTGGTACCGGACGTGCTTACCTCTCCCTAGCCTGAGGCTAGCCTGAGGCTGTTTACCGAGGTAAAATATATATATATATATATATATATATATACATATATATATATATACATATATATACATATATATACATATATACACATATATATACATATATATACATATATACATATATATACATATATATACATATATATACATATATACATATACATATATACATATATACATACATACACACATACATACAGTAAAACCTGGGACCGAATTTAAATGGTCCATTTAGGGAGGTGGTCGGTTATGGAGTTGAAAAAATCATTACAATGGTATTGTTACGGGCGATCGTTTGGTACCCAAATAAAGCGATCGATAAAAGGGAGTGGTCGATCTGTGAAGGTGGTCAGTTAGAGAGGTCTTACTGTATATGCAAAGTGAGGCACTACCAAGAGCCAGTTGGTTTACAAGGTTATAAGGCAATAAACACTTTTTTTTTCTTTCTTGAAGATGTATAGGACACAGAAATCACAGAAGCCAATTCATTAGAAATATCAGATGTGACGACACATTTTAGATCGGCATGAGGAATTTGGTATACCCACTCCAGATCTTATTACATGAGATAATGGGTTTATCATTACCCATATATATTTATGTATATATATATATATATAGTTATATATATATATAGTTATATATGTATAGTTATGTATAGTTATGTATAGTTATGTATAGTGATGTACATGTTATATAATGACAACGGATAGAAAGAATGGAAGAAAGAAGCACGGGGAGTGGCCACAGAGACACACAGAAAGTGAGACGGACAGACCGAAACAGACCTACAGACCGAGACAGACATACAGACTGAGACAGTCACAGACACCCCGAGACAGACATACAGACCGAGACAGACATACAGACCGAGACAGACATACAGATCGAGACAGACATACAGATCGAGACAGACATACAGATCGAGACAGTCAGCCATACAGACAGACCGAGACCGAGACAGACACACCGAGACAGATATACAGACCGAGACAGACCTACAGACCGAGACGGACATACAGACCGAGACAGACATATAGATCGAGACAGACATACAGACCGAGACAGACATACAGACCGCGACAGACAGATCGATCGAGACAGACATACAGACCGAGACAGTCAGCCATACAGACAGACCGAGACAGACACAGACACAGACACACCGAGACAGACACACAGACCGAGACAGACCTACAGACCGAGACATACATACAGACCGAGACAGACATACAGACCGAGACAGACATACAGACCGCGACAGACAGATCGATCGAGACAGACATACAGACCGAGACAGTCAGCCATACAGACAGACCGAGACAGACACAGACACAGACACACCGAGACAGACACACAGACCGAGACAGACCTACAGACCGAGACATACATACAGACCGAGACAGACATACAGACCGAGACAGACCTACAGACCGAGACATACATACAGACCGAGACAGTCACAGACACACCGAGACAGACATACAGACCGAGACAGACCTACAGACCGAGACATACATACAGACCGAGACAGACATACAGACCGAGACAGACCTACAGACCGAGACATACATACAGACCGAGACAGTCACAGACACACCGAGACAGACATACAGACCGAGACAGACCTACAGACCGAGACAGACATACAGACCGAGACAGACATACAGACCGAGACAGACCTACAGACCGAGACAGACATACAGACCCAGACAGTCACAGACACACCGAGACAGACATACACACCGAGACAGACCTACAGACCGAGACAGACATACACACCGAGACAAACATACAGACCGAGACAGACATACACACCGAGACAGACATACAGACCGAGACAGACATACACACCGAGACAGTCACAGACACACTGAGACAGACATACAGACCGAGACAGTCAGCCATACAGACAGACCGAGACAGACACAGACACACCGAGACAGACATACAGACCGAGACAGACCTACAGACCGAGACAGACATACAGACCGAGACAGACATACAGATCGAGACAGACATACACATCGAGACAGCCAGATGTACAGACAGACTGAGACAGACGGACCGAGACAGACGGACCGAGACAGACGGACCGAGACAGACTGGCCGAGACAGACGGGCCGAGACAGACTGACAGAGACAGACGGGCCGAGACAGACTGGCCGAGACAGACGGGCCGAGACAGACTGACAGAGACAGACTGACGAGACAGACGACCGAGACAGACTGACCGAGACAGACTGACCGAGACAGACTGACCGAGACAGACTGACCGAGACAGACTGACCGAGACAGACGGACCGAGACAGACGGACCGAGACAGACGGACCGAGACAGACGGACCGAGACAGGCGGACCGAGACAGACTGGCCGAGACAGACGGGCCGAGACAGACTGACAGAGACAGACGGGCCGAGACAGACTGGCCGAGACAGACGGGCCGAGACAGACTGACAGAGACAGACTGACCGAGACAGACTGACCGAGACAGACTGACCGAGACAGACTGACCGAGACAGACTGACCGAGACAGACTGACCGAGACAGACGGACCGAGACAGACGGACCGAGACAGACGGACCGAGACAGACGGACCGAGACAGACGGACCGAGACAGGCGGACCGAGGCAGACTGGCCGAGACAGACTGACCGAGACAGACTGACCGAGACAGACAGACCGACCGACCGAGACAAACAGACCGAGACAGACAGACAGACAGACCGACAAACACACACACACACATACCGACCGTGACAGACACACAGACATACCGAGACAGACACACCAACTGATCGAGACAGACAGATCGACCGAGACAGGCAGATACAGACAGACTGACCGAGACAGACAGACAGACAGACAGACAGACAGACAGACAGACAGACAGACAGACAAACAAACCGACGGACCGAGACACACGGAAGGACATACAGACAGACAGACAGACCGAGACAGACAGACGGACAGACAGACATACATACATACATACAAACGACCCCCCCCCCCCCCCCCCCCCCCACCGAATTAAGCATATTGGAGGGCGTATTGTCAGTGTAAATGCGTTACTGTGTTAGCACGACTCGTCTGTGCAGCCCGGGGGGAGATGGTGCATAATTCTGGGCACTGTATAAACGGTACCTCTCAGTCCAGCCATGTGTGTGTGAGGGGTGTGTGTGGTATAATGTAGGACAGATATGCCGTAGGGATAGGAATGTGTTAAGCACAGTTTGTGTGTATGTGTGTTTATAATATAAGCCTGCGTTGTATATTTGTGTGCGTTCTACTTCTATCTGACTCCATCGTGAGTCACATTGAGCGACGTGCATGATTGCAAATGTTACATTGCTTCTGCTACCGGCAGCACTGCTGATTGGTTGATTACAAATTGGCTGATTGATTGACTGATTGCTGACTCACTGATTGGCTGACTCACTGATTGGCTGACTGACTGACTTAGGGCTTAATTGACTGACTGATTGGCTGACTGACTGACTGCTTGAGTGACTGACTGACTGGCTGGCTGGCTCGTTCACTCACTCACTCACTCACTCACTCACTAGCTCACTCACTCAGACACAATGCTCCAAAATCCAATGTATTCTAGGGTATAGAGCTCTGAAGAAAACTCCTGAAACCTAAATTTTGTACAACACAATCGAAATGGTTGCTTAACTCAAATCTATGTACACTGCGGAGTGTGTCGTTTATAACATAAGACAGTAACAGAAATAGTGATTAGTGTCATATAATGGAGAGTGTCGCAAAGAAATGGAGACAGACTAGAGTGGAACTCGAACCCACATTTCTGCAATCTCTTCGTACCTATGTCTTTTGCCGCAAATTTTACCGTCTTTTGACTCCTGTTACTTTCTAGAAGAAAAAAAACAGTGACAATACATTCCCCTATCTTTTGTTTAGCTAAATATGGCCTTTGCTGGCGCCGTGGTGTATAATCACAAATCAGTCAATCAACCAATCAATCCATCAACCAATCAATCAATCATCTGCCATTCTGGAGTGAGAAATGATCATTAGTCTGTCTAAGCTCTGGTGATATATATATATATGAACCTGTCTATATCAATCTATAGAAGTGACATTTTCCCTTCGAGATGTCACTACAATAGTATGTCCTGATATGACCTTAGATGTTGCCAGGACTTAAAACAACAACAATAGTATGTCAGCTATCACAACCCACTACTGCCTCATGACTACATTAACTTGCCCATAAAGTAATGTTAATACTCTCAACAACAACAACAACAACAACACAAAACAAAAAAACACCCCCAAAAGACCTAATACGTTCACTTTGAAAGTATAGGCAATATTGACCAATGCGTGCAGTACATACATACCTTAACTATACCTGGTGTTTTTATTCATGTGTGGATGTGCCCAGTGCTCGTTGCCCAGTCCACTGTGTGTAGCGTTCCGTGGACAGCGGGTCTCACTCACCTGCACCATGGCCATCACGTCACTGCCGCCACCTCCTTGACAAGCCGAGGTGCCACCTGTAGGCGGCTTTAAGTGTTCACGCGCCACCACCGGGGGAAAATAAAATAACAAAAAACAAATCATAAAAGAACCTCACCATCACCATCACCTTCACATACATGCGCTGTCCGGCTGTGGTTTGCTAATATGCACTGCTCACTTTGGTTTCATGTCAACAAGAATGTGCCATGTTTAGGTTTGTGTCAAGTGTTAGAAGTAGTAGGAGTAGGGAAGCCACCGAACGGATCTGAAATGTACACAAGCGATGTTAGTTGAAATGTACACAAGCTATATTAGTTGAAATATATACAAGCTATGTTAGTTGAAATGTACAGAAGCTATGTTAGTTGAAATGTGCACAATCGATGTTGGTTGAAATGTACACAAGCGATGTTAGTTGAAATGTACACAAGCTATATTAGTTGAAATGTACACAAGCAATGTTAGTTGAAATGTACACAAGCGATGTTAGTTGAAATGTACAGAAGCAATTTTAGTTGAAATATACACAAGCAATGTTAGTTGAAATATACACAAGCTATGTTAGTTGAAATGTACACAAGCGATGTTAGTTGAAATGTACATAGGCGATATTAGCAGGTACCAGCAGCGAAATGTTAAAATATCCCTATGGTCCAATATTCAATTGCTAAATAAAAATTAGTAAAGCAGATTTTTAATATAAGACAATGTCAAAAAGTGCAATTCATAACAAAAAAAATCATTCTGTTTTGGCCAAATAGCCATTTTCAAAGGATGATATTTTCTAGGAAAACTGCAACAAGACTAAATAAATGTTAAATAGTTCACCTATTCATAACAGTGCAACACCCTATTTTCTTTCAGTGCTCTATATTCAGAGAATCAAAAGATATTTGCATCCTAAAATGTCAACAAGTGTAATTGTTTGCATGTAAACAGCATCTGTAAGTGAAATCTTTTCAACATTTCAATATTTGAAAGCTCATTGCAGCAAAACAATCTTTTGAATCTTCCTCATATTTGGCACAGTATTGCAATACCCATTCCCTGAGACTAATAGATATTATTGATATCAATATTATATCCAAAAGTATGGAAAATATTGACTTTTGATTGAACATATAAAGATTTAAATTGTCGGAAAACCAAATATATCATTTTAATGAATCTTTAAATCTTCATTGTAGCTTAACCAATTGGTTAAACTTCCTATAAATTGATAGTGCACATCATCTGGTGGTAATACACATTATCACACGAATCCTACAGTATGACATACACACTTGATACTTGAGCTACCCCGGCTGGTGCTTGGCATTAATAGAATAGGGCAAGGACCGGTTTGGTCAGTATCAGGATAATGTGACTGAGTGGGACCTGAGGTGATGGTGCTGGTGGCCTGGTCTCCGAGTGGGGCAGCACTATAAAGTCACCATGAGTGCGCACTGTCACAACTCAGTAGCCGTCCTGATATGACCTTAGATGTTGCTAGGACGGAAAACAACAAACAAACAAAACAAAAGCTGGCGGCCTGATCTTCTAATGAGGCTACATTATAAAGTTGCCACGAGTGCACATTGTCACAAGTCAGTACCTATCCTGATATAAGCCTAAATGTTACTAGGACATAAAGCAAAAAGCAATCATCTGCTAGTGTACCGGGCGCGATTACCGAATCGGGAGAGCGCAGGCCTCCGGTGCGGGAGATCGGGAGTTCAATTCTCGCTCGAGTCAAACAAATGACTTACAAAATTGATACTTGTCACTTCCTAATTTGGCTCTCGGCATTAATTAGGGCAGGGCAGGGCAAGGACTGGTTACTTCAGTGTCAGAATAATGTGACTGAGTGGGATATCGGGTCAAGGTGCTGGCAGCCTGATTTCCAAGTAAGACAGCACTATAAAGTCGCCACGAGTGCGCGCTATCACAAGTCGGTACCCGGCCTTTCAAAATTCAGTGAAACAAAGACTACACAAATTGAGAGAATTTGATGGTATCTGGACAACAACCTGGCATTCATTCACCTCTGTGCACCCATCCACAGCTTGTTTTCGTGTTTCAAAGACCACGCCCCACTTGCAGGAAGCCACCCCATGGTGTACCGTGATAGCCAACCCACTCATTCTCGATTTATGTTGGGGGTGTGGAGGTGGCAAATTACCCTGTGTCATGTATAGAGAAATCTAGTATTCTAGTTCTGTTGTTCCTTAATTAAAGCTGCATGGTCCGATGAAAACATCAACACTTTCAAAACCAAAACAATTATCTCGATTTGATTTTACATATCTAACTTTGATACTGGTGAATGTATTAAACATTTGTCGCCATAATACAAGGGAATAATACTGAGGAAATTTAATAGAATATCTTACTATAGAAACCTATGGAGTGGAGAGTTTTGGCATGCTTGCCAAAATGAACTTTGATTTTTTACACTTCAAATATCTCAAAAGTTAGCCATTTAAAATAAAAGTTATTTCAAACTAAAGTAAGGTAGATTATAACGATCAACCTCATATATTTATCTCAGAAAATAACTAAAAATCAAAACCATCAGACTATGCAACTTTAATACACAAATTGGTTTTGTTTTTTTGTTATTGTTCTAAAGAATTCATTCATTTATTCACAAACCATTGACCCAGTTTTGATCAATTTCTGGTAGTCTACACTAAACTCTCAGGCAAGGAGCCACATAGACAGGTGGGTGTGGATAGGGTGGTTGCACCAGCGAGTCTAGATCTAATGGTTTAACATGTAGCCCCGGAATCGAAAGAAGTGTAGGTTCGAATCCTGCTCAAAGCACAATAGTTCCTATTTTCATCACCCACCCACGGGAAAATTCACACAGGGAAAACATTCAGGGGTTCACGGATTAAAAAAGAACAGTAAACATTGAACATGTTAAAGCTGCATAATCCAAGGAAGGCATCTCCCCAAGGCAGTCATCTAGTTTTGATCCGACATAGATACTGGTGCACTCACACTGCAATGCTCGAAAACAGATATATATATTATATACAAAGCTTACCTTCAGCATTTCTATGTGCACATCAACATTTTTTTTTTTTAATGTTCTCTGCAAATATCCAAATTTAACCCTTACAGATCAAAATTACTTTAAATCTGAATTGAAGTATATTATAATGGCCACCTTAATATATTGTCTTGAGGGTGATGCAAGCAAAGGAAACATGATGCCGACAGCAGTATTCAAATCAACACTTCGGTGTCATTCTGTGGCTAGTGTGGTAACCATTACATTATCTAGGCTCCCTGATGCAATCACCCAATCTACAGCAACCTGTGTGTGTGGCTCTTAGCCTGAGAGGTCAGTGCAAACTGCTACAATATTCATCTAAATAATATGAAAGAAACTCAAAACCATCGGATTTCACCAGACGGGATGGCTGAATGAGTTGAGCGTGTCCCCCGCTTTGGTAGATGGTAGGATTCGAACCCACTGGTTCGAACCCGGGTCGAGTCAAACCACTGACTTAAAAAGGTGATACTTGTCGCTTCCTAGCTAGGCACTTTGCATTATTAGGACAGGGCAAGGACTGGTTAGCTCAGTGTCAGGATAATATGACTGAGTGGGATATCGGGTCAAGGTGCAGCGGCCTAATTTCCCTGTGGAGCAGCACTATAAAGTCGCATGAATGCGCACTGTCACAAATTGGTACCTGTCCTGATATGACCTTAGATGTTGCCAGGACGTAAGCTTTCAACAACCAACCAACCAACTTTAATATCCTAAAGTAGTTGATATTGTGACTGGCGTTGTTTTGCTGTGCGATATAAGCTGCTATAGCACCCGTCTACCCATCTGCCAGGAGAGATAAGTAGCTTGCTCCTTATCTTGTTGAGCCGTCTATGCTGAACAGCGACTGTTTTAATGTAATTGACGAGGCCTGGTAGGTGCGGTAAACAAGCTGCAGACGTGGTCATCTCATACAGCATGACGCCACATTACCTCATGTGACACTATCGGTATGAGTATCATGTATGCAGTGCCTACAGTAATCAAAGAGAAAGGCTACACTAACGAGGGAAAACCTACACTAACGAGGGAAATAATACACTAATGAGGGAAAGCCCGAACAAATGGGGGAAAGACTACACTAATGAGGGATATAATACACTAATGGGCGATAGTGCACTAATGAGGGAATGTCTACATGAATGAGGGGGAAAGCCTACACTAATGAGGGAAATAACGCACTAATGGGGGAAATAATACACTAATGAGGGAAAGCTTGCACAAATGGGGGAAAGACTACACTAACGAGGGAACTAATACACCGATGAGGGAAAGCTTAGAAAAATTAGGGAAATCTTACACAAATGAGGGAAATCCCACACTAATGAGGGAAATGCTACACTATTGAGGCAAAGCCTACATTAATGAGGGGAAGCCTACACTAATGAGGCAAAACCTATATTAATGAGGGAAATCCTACAGTAATGATGGAAAGCCTACACTAATGAGGGAAACCTACACTAAAGAGGCAAAGCCTACATGAATGAGGCAAAACCTACACCAATGAGGCAAAACCTACACCAATGAGGCAATGCCTGTAATAAGGAGTGCGAGCCTACGGTAATGAAAGGGACCCTCTACACTGAGAGAACCTACACTAATAAGTGGGCATAAGCTAATGAAGGAATCTACACTAATAATATGGTCTACACTAAAGAGCGGGCCTACACTAATGTGAATAGTCTCCACTAATGAGGGAGGGCCTCCACTAATGAGGGAATGCCTCCATTAATGAGGGAGGGTCTCCACTAATGAGGGAGGGCCTCCACGAATGAGGGAGATGACGCCCTGAATCTCTGGTCATGTGATCATGGTGGTTACAGTGTGCACCATATCAGGTTAGCCAACCGTGATATTAACACTGAGAATAACGCCGGACGCCTGGCTAGCATCCGATCCATTACACTACCTAGGCTCCCTGATGTAATCACCCCATACCCACCTACCTGTCTGTGTGGCTCCATGTCTGAAGTCAATGTGGACTACAACACTGTTACTACTAATGTAAATCTAATAGTGTGTCTTCACTTGCAGGCGCCGCTTTAAGGTGCTGTACTAAGTTCACATCTATCTTAATGGAGTGACTATTGTCACGTGTCCCTAGCGTGAGATTCTATAGTCACAGTACCGTGACGACAGTAGATTATTCTACAATCATGGTTCCGCTCAGGGTTAGGGTAACGGTTAAATATTTTGGGTAGGCATTGACTTCTGATCTAAAAGAATGGTACTGTGACACTAGACTGCCACACTGCTGTCACAGTACGTTGATTTTAGAATATCCTTCTGTCGCCATGGTACCGTGACAATAGAGGCGTCCGATTGATCTGAATGCAGCAACCTTTGGATTTAAAAGAAAAGTACCATGATGCTAGACTGCTGATCTATATCAAGGGTACCATAAAGTTTGACTGCCGCAATGCTGTCATGGTACCATGATTTTAGAATATCTTTCTGTCAGCATGGTACCATGACAATAGAGGCGTTCTTATCTTAATTATCTTAATTTGGGCTTTCTTTTCCTTCAGACAATGATCTTACTGCACAAGACCAATAAGGACTGGTGGTCAGTGCGCAAGGCCAACCGGGAGGAGGGTTACGCACCCGCCAACTACCTGAAGGAGATCGAACCCAAGATCTTTGAGAAGGTCATTAAGACCCCCGTGAAGGTCATGGAGGAGGTGAAGGTTATGCGTCCGTCCACCAAGAAGGAGACCGTTAGGCGACGTCTGTCGAGTGGCAACGAGAAAGGCAAAAAAGGTGGAAAACTGCGCCGTACGCCATCTGGTGAGTGTTTTGGGAAATATTTGCCTCATCAGAACATTTTATTCATCAGCGCCGAAGCACTGGTCTTGTAGCCGTAAATAGTGACATTTATTTACGCAAATCCATTTGGTGTAGCTCATAAAGCCTCGTCAAACCAATGACGTACACAGTTAATACTTGTCGCTACCTAGCCAGGCACTCGGCATTAATAGGATAGGACAAGGACTGGTTAGGACAGTATCAGGATAACTTAGGAACATATATCTTCTCTCACAAACTGCCATGAGATGTGCATAAATGAGGAGTGAATATTTCACACTTCTTGTCATTCCGGGGCTAGCGTGTTTGCTCACCATTACCCCAGGCTGGCTGATGCAATCACCATATCCACGCGTACTTGTCTATGCGGATTCTTGCTTGTGAGATCCCGTCCCTATCTGGTGTTAGAAATACGCCTGTGACATCAGTGCAGACTACTTCATGGATATAACAAGTTATGGAAATTTTCTATATGTTTTATTAAAAAGAAACAGCCCCCCCCCAAAAAAAACACCATAAAAAAACTATAAAGATCCACCAATTTTGTAGAATTGATGCAAAATGTTAACACTTTTAATTTGTTCGGCTTTTCAGTGCGGTCGCAAGCGAATCTCCACTTTGACCGTGAGAACGTAGAACAGCGTCAACAAACTCTCAACAGCACCTACAACCGTCTGTGCAAACTGGGTCAGGTGAGCAGCTCTAGCAGTGTGCCTGACACAGGACGCTTACTATGGGAGCCACACCCTCGCATCTCCACACCGCACCCCTCACATCTCCACACTGCACCCCTCACATCTCCACACCGCACCCCTCACATCTCCACACCGCATCCCTCACCCCTCACATCTCCACACCGCGCACCTCTCATCTCCACAGTGTGCCCCTCACATCTCCACACTGCACCCCTCACATCTCCACACCGCGCCCTCACATCTCCACACCGCGCCCCTCACATCTCCACACCGCGCCCCTCACATCTCCACACCGCGCCCATCACATCTCCACACCGCGCCCCTCACATCTCCACACCTCCACACTGCACCCCTCACATCTCCACACCGCATCCCTCACCCCTCACATCTCCACACCGCGCACCTCTCATCTCCACACTGCGCCCCTCACATCTCCACACTGCGCCCCTCACATCTCCACACCTCCACACTGCACCCCTCACATCTCCACACCGCGTCCCTCACCCCCACATCTCCACACCACACACCTCTCATCTCCACACTGCGCCCCTCACATCTCCACACCACACACCCACACCTCACATCCTCCACATCTCCACACCGCGCCCCTCATTTCTCCACACCACACCCCCTCACATCTCCCACTGCGCCCCCTCTCATCTCCACACCGCGCCCCTCACTATCTCCACACCATGCCCCTCACATCTCCACACTGCGCCCCTCACGTCTCCACACCCGCGCCCCTCACATCTCGACACTGCACCCCTCACATCTCCACACTGTGCCCCTCACATTTCCACACCACACCCCTCACATCTCCACACCACGCCACTCACATCTCCACACCGCACCCCTCACATCTCCACACCGCGCCCCTCACATCTCCACACCACGCCCCTCACATCTCCACACCACGCCACTCACATCTCCACACCATGCCCCTCACATCTCCACATCACACCCCTCACATCTCCACACTGCGCCCCTCACATCTCTACACCGTGCCCCTCACATCTCCACACTGCGCCCCTCACATCTCCACACTGCGCCCCTCACATCTCCACACTGCACCCCTCACATCTCCACACTGCGCCCCTCACATCTCCACACCACATCACTCAAATCTCCACACCGTGCCCCTCACATCTCCACACCATGCCCCTCACATCTCCACACCACACCCCTCACATCTCCACACCGCGCCCCTACATCTCCCACCATGCCCACTTACATCTCCACACTGTTCCCCTCACATCTCCACACTCCACCCCTTGCATCTCCACACTGTGCCCCTCACATCTCCACACTGCACCCCTCACATCTCCACGCTGCACCCCTCACGTCTCCACACTGCACCCCTCACATCTCCACACTGCACCCCTCACATCTCCACACTGCACCCCTCACATCTCCACACCGCACCCCTCACATCTCCACACCGCGCCCCTCACATCTCCACACTGCGCCCCTCACAGCTCCACACCATGCCCCTCACATCTCCACACCATGCCCCTCACATCTCCACACTGCGCCCCTCACATCTCCACACTGCACCCCTCACATCTCCACACCGCGCCCCTCACATCTCCACACTGCGCCCCTCACATCTCCACACTGCGCCCCTCACATCTCCACACTACGCCCCTCACATCTCCACACCACATCCCTCACATCTGCACACCATGCCACTCACATCTCCACACCATGCCCCTCACATCTTCACACCGTACCCCTCACATCTCCACACAGCATACCTCATATCTCCACACTGCGCCCCCTCATATCTCCACACCGTGCCCCTCACATCTCCACACCGCGCCACTCACATCTCCACACCGCGCCCCTCACATCTCCACACCGTGCCCCTCACATCTCCACACTGCACCCCTCACATCTCCACACTGCGCCCCTCACATCTCCACACTGCGCCCCTCACATCTCCACACCGCGCCCCTCACATCTCCACACCAAACCCCCCGCATAGTCCCATGGTTTTGAGTTTGTCATTTTCTGAAATAAATATAAAACATTGATCGTTATGATCTACCTTACTTTATTTGAAGTAACTTTGCTTTAAAAATGACTAACTTGGGAGATATTTGAAATGTAAACATGCAAATTATTGTTGGCGTGTTTGTCACAACTCTGATACCATAGGATTCAGCGGTAGTAAGTTCTATTAAAATTGATAGTATGCCCTATGTAACACCAAATACTTGCACCAGCATCTAACTTTGATGGACCCCGTCCTGATATGACCTTGGATGTTGCTAGGACGTAAAACATCAACAAGCAAAAATCTAAGTTTACTTTACATAGGTTTAATTCTAGATAAGTATTTTTCTTTTGAAAGTGTAATGCTTTTATCGGACTATGAAGCTTTAAGGTCATTGTTGTGAAACACAAAACCAGCATTTGCTCACAACCGAGGTTCTGACAATTCTATTCTGAATGGTGTCTGTGAGTGTGTGTGTGTGTGTGAGTGAGTTAGTGAGTGTGTGTGTGTGTTTGTGGGTGTGTGTGTGTGAGTGAGTGTGTGATTGTGAGATTGTGTGATTGTGTGCTTGTGAGATTGTGATATTGTGAGATTGTGATTATAGATATTTATCTAGGTTCGTGTGTGTGTGTTGTTCGTGTCCTGCGGTCATCACATTACAAGTCTCTGGCCCTAGAGTGGCGTATTCAGCGCCATTGTGAGACTCCATCTAGACAAACAGTGGCAGTGTGTGGTATTGACTCTTTCCAGCCTAGTTTCCGCTGGTCCATCAGTAATCACTGAAGCTGAGACCCAGCACGCAGGGTCCCAGCTACAGCTTACACAACAGAAGTTGGGGGTTGTCCCCGCCCCCCCTCCCCTCTCTGACCTTCACTATAGAACCTATATTTTAGACTCAATTTATATCTATAACCATATGCTTCCTGGTAAGCAAAGTGAGTTTGATTTGAGTTTGATTTGAGTTTGCTTGTAGGGCTCATTATGGATAACTGCATTATTAATTTAGTATTATAGTGATATTGAGATTAGTCTTAGAATTTAATGTACTCTAAACATGCATTAGGCCAGCACCACTTTCCATTAAGTTTTCATGATTCTTTAAAAAAAATAAACTTTATTATTAGTTGTTATTATTATTATTATTGTTGTTATTATTATTATTATTATTATTATTATTGTTATTATTGATTAAGCGGGGCAAATTTAAATCACGGAAATCGGTCTCCCTCATTCCACTGCTCTTTGCCGTGTCCTATTAATGTCAAGCGCCAGGCTAGGTAAGGATAAGTATACATTTTTAAGTCATTACTTTGACTTCGCCGCCCGTCCTGATATGACCTTAGATGTTGCTAGGACGTAAAACAACAACAAACAAACAACAACAAACAAACAACTTGACTTCGCCGGTTTTTGAAACGTCATGGGTCTGAATCCCATTGTAAAGACTAGGTCTCCCGTTTTGTAAAAAGGCTAAGGCTCTAATCTGTGGTTGTGTAGGCAGGCTATAGTGAAATCAATACAGACAAAGAGAAAGGAAGAGTATAAAGTATAAAAGAGAGAGAGAGAGAGTCAAGCCCTCTGGTTTATTATTTATATGGTACATAGGTTCACTGGAGAGTATCACCCCCACCCTTTTCCCCCAATGGGAAACAAGCATTCTTGGCTCTACCAATAGGGATCCAGCATTCCAGGTCCCCATGGTTACCAGTGGTCTACCCACCACCACGAAGCTGTGTGGTGATCCTACCCAGCAGAGGGGGAGGGGGGGGGGAGGGTGAGGGGGTAGGCCCTGAGTGCCCCTTACACACAGCCCTGCCAGCACCACTATGTCTATTTACATCCCACTCAGGCACCACCATCACTTACATATATATACATACATGCATGCGCTTGGTCACGTATACCCGATCAGTAATAGAACATTTGCATTCCCCCCAATGGCGTAAATCAGAATATTTTACATCATGTCCTGACACATGGGGGGGGGGGGGGATAAGGTGGGGGGGGGGGGTGGGTAAAGGGGGGGAAGCGGGCGCTAAGCTGATTCAGCCATTCCGTCTGGTTAGTGGAGGGATAATTTGATGGAAGTTCCCCTCAGCTCGCCCTGGTGAGCCAGCTTATTTACCATTACGCGTTATTGGGCGCTGGGAATCTTGGTGACAAAGAACCTTGTCCCATTGGAATCACGTGACCAACAGCGGCTTGGGCGTTGTCAACAGACGCTGCTCTCCACTGCACCGGGGGACCAGACGAGATGGCCGAATGAGTTGAGCGTCCGTCTCCCGTTTTGGTAGATCGTGGGATTCGAACCCTGGTCGCGTCAAAGAAATGACTTAGGAATTGATACTTGTCGTTTCTTAGCCTGGCACTCGGCATTATTAGGATAGGGCAAGGACTGGTTGGCTCAGCGTCGGGATAATGTGACTGAGTGGGATATCAGGTCATGGTGCTGGTGGCCTAGTCTCCCAGTGGGGCAGCACTATAAAGTTGCCATGAGTGCGCACTGTCACAAGTCGGTACCCGTCCTGATATGACCTTAGATGTTGTGAGGACGTAAAACTCCAACAACCAACCATCCACGGCACCGGCAGTGTGAAGTGACCCTCAACCAATAACCAGTAACAGGACGGGCAAGGGAATCAGCAATCTAAGTCAGATTGATCTGTCCGAAGGTGATGACTACACTTAGGCTCCCTGAACCTACAGCTCAAAATGAACTGTGCCCGAAGGATGAAAGATCGCCGCGTTTTCGCTGATTTCAGTGATTTTCGGCCAAAAGTAGTGATACGCCCTTACTTAGCACTGCCAGAGAATTGTGGACAGTTTTACCATAAGTCAGACTTTCTTTTCAGATCTGACTTGGTATGAACATGGTAAAACCTTGCTTGAAGTTGTTGCTTAATTTGAAACAATTAGAATTTTCTAATCTAGGTAAAACCTTGAAGTTGTTAGTTAATTTGATGAAACCATTTTATTTTTCTAATCTAAAGCATGTGCCTATATTTGATACAACATATTCAGCTTTGACATATTCAACTTGAATACTAGTGCATTTAGTAATAATTTATTTCTATGTAGAAAAACCAGGAAACCACCCCTGAACTGTGACCAAGCGGAGCATGTGACATGTCACGGCCCGGCAGCTCTTGGGAGGTGCCCAGGCAAAAATACTGAGCAGATACCAACCAAACCCACACACCAAACATATACCAACCATCTATTGCGGACAAGCCTATAATATGTAAATAGAGTAGGCTAGTCTATGGATGAGAGTAGAAGAAAAACAACTGTCAAGAAAAAACAAAAAAACTAACATAGATTTACTAACCATAAACACCAACTATAAGAAAAAGAAAAAAGCCGAAAACGCCCAGCATTGAAAACAAGCCCAATCATCCGGGCTTCCATGTTATGGACAGTATAAACACCCCATCAACAACAAAGAAGAAAAGAAAAAAAGAAGAGACATTAAGTCAATTTAGTGGGACATGTTACTAAATGTATTTTATTCAGCGAATAATGTCTTTTGTCAGCGCCAAAGCACTGGTCTTCCGGTGATGTAAGACTTTTACATCTCCGATTCGTCCTTACCTTTGTTACTACTGCTTATGATGTGTGCACACCAACATTATTTTGCATGTTTTCAATCAAATTAACAATTTCTAATCAAAGTTAGTCCAATCTAAATGAAAATATGTTATAACGATCAACCTAATATATTTATTTTGTAAATGTGGCAGAAATTCAAAACCATCGGACTATGCCCCTTTTACTGATGCGTAATATTGGTATTCATGGCAGTTTGAGTTTGCTAATCGATAATGTAAAAACAAAAATCTATTATGCTAATTTTTTCCTTTTTTTTTTCTCCTTTCCTCGCCATATTCTAAATGTTCTCTCGTGACGTCATTGATTGTAGGCGAGACACAGGAGTCTGGAGGATGCCATCAAGCTGTTTGCCTTCTGTCGAGAGTGTGACAGCTTTGAGGACTGGATGAAGGATAAGGTCAGCAAACAAGTCTTTCTTTAACAAATCCCAGTTTGTTAGAAATAAAGGGAGCGGGACGTAGCTCATGCGATAGCGTGTCCACCTGTGAAGGTATTGGTCATCCTATCGATCCTGTTTGGTGGACCCATTTGCAGTTTGGGCTATTTTCCGTTCCAACAACTGGTTCATCAAAGGCTGTGGTATCTGCTGTCCTGTCTGTGGGAAAGTACATATAAAAGACCCCTTGCGGCATTGTGTTTTTTCCCAGTTGTAAAGACATTTGATCACACAACAGACTCAATTACCTCAAATAGCCATATCATGTTCCATTATGTTTTTCTCTACAAACGTTTAACATTGAAGATAACATGTCCTTGTCTATGAAGCAATTGCCTGTTACAAGTATGCCTAATCTTATTGGTGTCGCTTTTCCTTCTAGGAACAAATTCTGCAAACAAATGAGAGCTTGTCAGAAAACATGGACTCCATTCGCAGGAAGTTTGAGGTAGGTTGCATACACATGTGCTTGTTTTCTCTCTCGTAATCCTATGTCAGATAGCTTGAAGCGGTGTATGGTGTGTATTTTGTACATAGCTGGTGTGTAGGTGTGATAAGGCATCCTGATTTCTTTTTCTAGAGAGGGTTGATTTGTAATGAACCCAGCGACCAGACAGGATGATAATATATAATATATAATAATACTATATCTAATACTAATACTGGTACTGGTACTGGTCCTGGTAATGGTACTGGTAATGGTACTGGTGCTAGTACTAATAATTACTATTACTAGTAATAGTACTAGTACTAGTACTAATACTAGTAATAGTACTAGTAATAGTACTAGTAATAGTACTAGTAATAGTAATTATTAGTACCAGTACTAGTACTAGTTAGCTGGTGGGACAGTTAGCTTACTCTGTCCATATAGTGCGGGCCTCGAACCTACATTTCTGCTATTCCAGAGTGAGACTCCTATCCACTAGCAACTTTAACAGAACATGTCACTGCTGAAGCCTATGGTGTCTAGCATCTTGATGTGCATGCCAAATGTAATCTTATATGTTTCCATTTAAAATATTTAAAATGTAGTAGGATACTAGTACTAGTAATAGTAATCATAATCATCATAATCATCATAATACCCACAGTACCCATACTACCCATAGTAATCATAGTAATCCTCATATAATCATCATATAATCATCACAATAATAATCATCATAATCATCACAATAATAATCATCATAATCATCACAATAATAATCATCATAGTAATCATAATCATCACAATCATCATACAAGCATCATCATCATAATAATCATATAATAATCATAACAATCATCATCATAGTAATCATCATAATAATCATAATAATAATCATCATCATCATAATAATCATAATCATAATCATAATAACCATAATAATCATAATAATAACCATACTAATCATCGTAATAATCACCATAATAACCATCATAATCAACATCATGATCATCATAATCATAATCATAATAATAATCATAATAATCATAATAATCATAATGTAGTGAAGTACACAGACCTCCCCAGGTGAAATTCCACCTGCCAGGTAGCCGTAGGTAGGTTGAGTGCATCAGAGAGAGGCTATATTTTCTAATGGATAGGAGTCTCACTCCAGAATAGCCGAAATGTGGGTTCGAGGCCCGCACTACATAGACAAAGTAAGCTAACTGTCCCAGCAGCTAAGCATTCATGTCCCCATATACTCCCTTCCCCTTAAAGTTGCAGGATCACATGGGTTTTGAGTTTCTACCATACTTTTTAGATGAATATATTAGGGTGACGATTACACAGTACTTTAGTTTGGAGTAACTTCTATTTTAAAGGGTTACATTTTAAATATTTTAAATGGAAACATGTAAGATTACATTTGGCATGCATTTCAAGATGCTAGACACCATAGGCTTCAGCGGTGACATGTTCTGTTAAAGTTGCATAGTTCAATGAGTTTCTGTCGGTTTCTGTGATAAATATATTACGTTAATCGTTATAACCTACTTTACCTTAGTTTGAAGAAATTTGGATTGTAAATGGCTAATCTTTGAGATTTTTGAAGTGCCAACATGCAAAATTAATTTTGGCAAGCACACCAAAACCTTTAACAACATAGGCTTCTGCATTAACATATTCTATTAAATTACCTCAGTATGTATTCCCTTCAATGTGGTGACAAATGTTTAATAAGTGCACCAGGATCTAAATTAGATATATAGAATCAAATCTAGATAATCGGTTTGGTATTGAAAATTTGATGTTTTCATCGGACTATGCAACTTTTAATTAACAATATTCCTTCTATGCAGCAAAATATGTTTAATTAGTGCACAGTATCTAAGGTGAAGATGTAGGATCAAATCTCTGTGGGTGTTTTGATTTTGAAAAAATTTGATGTTTTCATTGCATTATTAACCCCTCCCCCCCCCCCCCCCCCCCGCCCCCCGCCCTTTTGTGTTTCAGCGGCTGATCACCGATCTGGCGGCCAACAGTCGAGTGGTGGAGAAAATAAATTTGTCTGCAGAGGACATGATCAAGTCGGGACACGGCCAGACGGCCGCTATTAAGAAGCGGCAGAAACAGATCAACGACAGGTGAGAGGCGCGCGCAGACAATCCTGGGTCACGTGTCTTCTTGGTGATTGGCTGAGGCCCCAGTCTGGCACTTCCATAGCAACCTTGATCTTGTGTGATGGTAGCAGGTTTCTTTCAAAGAAATATGTCAGAATGACCATATGTCTGACGTCCAATAGCTGACGATAAAAATAAATGTGTTCTAGAGGCGTCGTTAAATAAAAGAAGCTTTACTTTTTGTGGGCCTTAGTTACAGACTGGCGCCGCTAGGTGGCGAGGGGAGGATGCTGATTAGCATCAAATGAATATGGTGTTCGGCAGAGATAGGGAGGGGGACGCTGGTTGCGTAATACGGGGAGGAAAATTCGGACATGTCACACGTATAGTCACCACAAATTTACGACAATAAACGAATAATAAGACAAAATTGCTTACAATGGAAATAAACGTGAAAGTTAAATTGTACACGTTTTGTTCACCATAATTTTATCGGATTCAAAGTACAGTGGTTATGGGTTTCCCTCTCCCCTCTTGCGCTCTCCCACTCTTGCACTCTCCCCCTTGCGCTCTCCCTATCTTGCGATCTCCCGATCTTCTGCTCTCCCACTCTTCTGCTCTTCCACTCTTCTGCTCTTCCACTCTTCTGCTATCCCACTCTTCTGCTATCCCCCTCTTTTGCTCTCCCCTCTTCCGCTCCCCCCTCTTCCGCTCCCCCCCTCTTCCGCTCCCCCCTCTGCCCCTTTCCCTCTTTGCCCCTGTCCCCCATCACTCATCACTCACCCATCCATCCATCCATCCACCCACTCACCCACCCACTCACCCGCCTACTCACTCAGTCACTTACTCATCATCATCATCATCATCATCATGCTGTCGGTCGCGATGTGACAAAGACTGCTTTCATTACCTGACTGACACTCTCCATTTAGCTCTCTGCTGTGAGAGTGATGTCCATGAGTCGGTTTTAATGTCTCTCAGCTTCAGGTTTCTCTTGATGGTATCCTTGAACCGGCGACGAGGGCGCCCTCTCTTTCTGTAACCAGAAGTCAGTTGAGAATAGAAGATCTGCTTTGGTAGCCTGTCTGATGACATCCTCATGAGGTGTCCAGTCCACCGGAGATTCTTTTTGATCAGAAGATCTTCCATAGAGAGCAGCCCCTTCCGTTCGAGTATTTCCTTATTTGTCACTTGAAGACGTCACTCTCCCCTCTTCACTCTCCCCTCTTCACTCTCACTTCCTCACTCTCACTTCCTCACTCTCCCACTAACTCACTCATTCACTCACTCATTCACCGACTCATTCACACACTCATTCACACACTCATTCACACTCATTCACACTCATTCACACTCATTCACACACACTCATTCACACTCATTCACACACCCCACTCACACCACTCACACACCCCACTCACACACCCCACTCACACACCCCACTCACACACCCCACTCACAGACCCCACTCACACACCCCACTCACACACCCCACTCACACACTCACTCACACACCCCACTCACACACCCCACTCACACACCCCACTCACACACCCCACTCTCTGTGCACCTCTAACGACCCGAACGCCCGAACAGTTCCGTTGCCAGCCGTGCGTTCAGAACGCTGCACCCTTACCTCACTGCGCATGCGCGGAGTGAGCCACCTGTGACTGTTTTACTAACAAGCTGCTTCGTGGCACCTACTTTCAGGTGGGCGAACCTGAACCGACTGAAGATGGACCGTGAGAAGAACCTGCAGGGCGCCTCCAGCATCGAGATGTTCCAGTCCATGTGCGACGAGCTGAAGGACTGGATCGGCGAGAAGAACAGCCAGCTGGGAGTGGACGATCTGGGCCGGGACCTCAACACGGTGCAGGCCCTGCAGCGCAAGCACCAGGCGAGTCGGTGGGGAGCCAGCGGGAGAACCAGCGGGGAAACCGGCGGGGGAACCGGCGGGGGAACCGGCGGGGAACCGGCGGGGAACCGGCGGGGAACCGGCGGGGAACCGGCGGGGAACCGGAACCGGAGGCAGGGGTGGGGGGGGTGGGGAGAGACCGGCGGGAATCGGAGGGGAACGGAACCGGAGGCAGGGGTTGGGGGTGGGGTGGGAGAGACGGGCGGGGAACCGGAGGGGAACCGGAGGGGAACGGAGGGGGCCGGCGGGGAACCGGAAGGGGGGGGGGGGAGAGACCGGGGATGGGGGGACGGGGGGAACCGGAGGGGAGCGCGGTGAACCGGAGGGGAGGGGTAGAGACCGGCGGGGAACTGGAGGAGAGACCGGCGGGGAACCGGAGGGGAGCCGGCGGGGAACCGGAGGGGGGGGGGGGCGGCGGAGAAACAGGCGGGAAACCAGAGAAGAACCGGAGGGGAACCAGAGGGGAACAAGAGGGGAACCAGTGGGGTGCCGGAGGGGAGCCTGAGGGGGACAGGCGGGGGCGGAGGAGAGCAGGCGGGGAGCAGGAGGGGGACCGGCAAGGGACCAGCAGGAGACAATTTCACATCCTAATTACTTATTTGTCTAAACTTAAATTTTTAGAGTAATTCTAGTTGTCATTTTTAATAATACTTAATTGACATATTTATGTTGGTTCTAAGAAAACCTGTTCAGTTAAAATTATTGAACATTTGGTGGTGCAATTTTCTCAGTTTTTCCCTCTGTACATGACATTTGCAGACTTTGGAGCATGAACTCGGGCCCTTGGACGAGAAACTGCAAAAGATGAACCTCCTGGCTAACGCGTGAGTTAATAATTAGTGTTTTTCAGCACTTGGAAACTATTTGTCCCGTCAAAGCAGTTCTTTCCCATTGACCCATCATATTTGTTGATTCCCTCTTCAATCTCCCCTCTCCACGCTCCCCTCTTCACTCTCCCCTCTTCACTCCCCTCTTCACTCTCCCTTCACTCTCCCCTCGTCACTCTCCCCTCTTCACTCTTCACTCTCCCTCTCCACTCCCCTCTCTACACGCTCCCTTCTCTCCTCTCCCTTCTCTCCCTTCTCCCCTCCCCCCTCTCCCCTCTCCCCTTCTCCCTTCTCCCCTCCACTCTTCACTCTCCCGTCTTCACTCTCCCCTCTTCACTCTTCCTTCCTTCTACTCCTCCCTCCTTCACTCTCCCTCTTCACTCTTCCTTCTTCACTCTACCTTCTTCACTCTCCCCTCGTCACTCTCCCTCTCCACTCTACACGCTCCCTTCCCTCTCCCTTTCTCCTCTCCCCTCTCCCTTCTCCTTCTCCCCTCCACCCCTCCACTCTCCCCTCTTTACTCTCCACTCTCCCCTCTTCACTCTCCCCTCTTCACTCTCCCGTCTTCACTCTCCCCTCTTCACTCTCCCGTCTTCACTCTCCCCTCTTCACTCTCCCCTCTTCACTCTCCCCTCTTCACTCTCTCTTCACTCTCCCCTCTTCACTCTCCCCTCTTCACTCTCCCCACTTCACTC
Source organism: Branchipolynoe longqiensis (assembly GCA_030323885.1). Lineage (NCBI taxonomy): Eukaryota > Metazoa > Annelida > Polychaeta > Phyllodocida > Polynoidae > Branchipolynoe > Branchipolynoe longqiensis. The sequence goes on along the minus strand of CM059186.1, from coordinate 126,259,156 downwards.
TCCCGTCTTCACTCTCCCGTCTTCAATCTCCATTATATTTAGTGAAAAGCAAACAACATTCAAAAGTGAGCGGGACGTAGCTCAGGCGGTAGAGCGTCCAACGGTGAAGGTGTCGGTCATCCTATCGATCCTGCTCTGTCGACCCATTTGCAGTTTGGGCTATTTTCCGTTCCAACTAGTGGTCCACCACTGGTTCATCAAAGGCTGTGGTATGTGCTGTTCTGTCTCTGGGAAAGACCCCTTGTTACTTATCGAAAAGAGTAGCCTATGTGGCAGCAGGTTTCCTCCAAAGAAATATGTCTGAATGACCCTATGTCCAATAGTCGATGATAAAAGTCAATGTGCTATAGAGGTGTCGTTAAATAAAACAAGCTTTACTATGTACTTTTTACGACATTCAAACCGTCTCATTGATTGCCTCCTGTTCCGACGTGTGCGCCTACACAGTGTGCGCCAGTCATACCCTGGGGAGGCAAGTCACGTGAACCAGCGGGAACGCGACATCATGGACATGTGGAACTCCCTCCAGAAGCAGGCGGCAGACCGGAAGCGGAAGTTGGCGGATGCAGAGGAGCGCCAACAGTTCCGTGAGGAGGCAAAGCACCTGGTCAGTCGTCTCCTACTTTGGACTTTTTTAAATACTGGTTTCTGGCTCGTTGATCTACTTGTGGTCGTACCTGATTATGTATTGTGGAGCTGTAAAAAGGGACCATTCACAATAGACCTTTTTCCGTGGCGCATACGCAGTGAACTGCTACCGACAACATTGGCTCTTGCCACTGACATTAAAAAAAAATTTGAACTGAACCATTTGTTAATATTTGTCATGATCTTTTTATTAAGTGTAAATTACTGTGCCAACAAATAGCAGAAAGCCTCAGCACGAGGAAAATTACTTTATTCATATGATGGTTGGATGGTAGTGAAAATCGTTTATTGTCAACATTATCACGAGCGTGCAAGCCACCCGCTTGGCAGTGGGGTGGGGGTGGGGGTGGGGCGTAGGGATAATAGCTACTGCATACTTTCAGAAATACAAATAAATGTTGATTTATATCCTCTACTCGTATAAAAATATCAATATTTTATGTACTTTGTAAGGAAGGAAGAGGAGGGTGATGTGTGCTTTGTACAATTGTGATAATGTTGCTAATTGTGAATGGCCCCCTTACAATGAGGAGATGAAAACTATTCATGATATCTCTTCTTAACAATTATATTTAATTTATTATAGGCATGGAATCCCCCACCCACCTCCCTGCCACTTTCGTCGCATTTTGGTCAATACGGATCAGTTTAGATATGTTCCAAGATCAAATGAAACTTTAAAAAGTCTCACTGAGATGTTTGCATTTCGTCATATTTAAAGTTGCACAATCTAATGACATCATAATATTTTTTTTAAACTAGGCGTCTGCCTACCTTTGATCTTACTTATTCAACTTAGATACTAGTGTCGTTATTTACCATTTCATTAAAGGTTGCTGGATTTGTCATGACCTAATTAAAATTACATTTGGCTTCAACTGGTATGCACAGACAAATATGCATGCTTGCTTGCACTCCAAATATGTATGAATTTAGTGAATTATTATAAAAGTTACTCTGATGTAATGTAGACTGGGTTCTCATTGTCACCCTAGTGTATTTAAAGATGCATATTCCGATGAAGCATCACATTTTCAAAACCAAAATAATTATATAGATTTGACTCTGCATATCTAATTTAGATATTGATGCACATCTTAAGCATTTATTGCCACATAGAAGGGAACGCTGAGACAATTTGATGGAATCTGTTACTGTTGGAGCCTATGGTGTCAGAGTTTTGGCGTGCTTGCCAAAACTAAGTTTTGGTGTGCTTGCCAAAACTAAGTTTACATGATTGAATTTCAAATATCTCAAAACTTATCCATTTAAAATAAAAATTACTTCAACCTGAAAGAAGGTAGATTATAACGATCAATTTAATATATTTCTCTCAGAAAAATTACCAAAACGCAAAACCATCGGACTATGCACCTTCAATTTTAGCACATCACATTTGTTGTTTTTAACCAATGGATTATGCAACTTTAAGAACTAGGCAAGCTGACCCCTGTTCATACCATGTAATTGTATCCTCTTATGACCTTAAATGTTGCCTGGACGTAAAACTCAAACAGCAACCTTATGTTATAAAACTCCCATCACATCTGTAACCAGCATGGTCTTTCTCTTACCTTTCTTGTAGATATCAAACTATTGAAAATATTTGTGTTGAAGTATCTTAACTGTAAAACGTCACCATTAATTTAGAATTTACTCATAAATATAAAATTGAAAGGTGGATCGAACCTTCTGCGCCGGTAATTTCAATTTTGAACAGTAATTTGGCTTTTTGTGTACATATTCTGAAATATACAGTTAAGCTATGTTTATAAATAGATTATGATAAATGACACCTTAATGCCTGTATTATCTATTATTTCCCATAATCGACGGCACATTCTTAAAGCAGCAGTCATTTAATTGACTGAACAGGGGTTAATTTAATCTGATCATCCGATTAGTAAATCTATGCTAATTGACTACTTGACTTTCTTTCTTAAAAATGGTATTTCTTTTCACTTAATGAACTGAACTGTGAACTATTGTATTTGGGTTTACAGGTTGCACTGCAAGGAACTAGAGTAAAAAACAGCAAATGGTTGACAACCACAGTTGGTCATTTAACAATTAAAAAAAAGATTTGTTTCTCTATGTATGTTTGTTTAAAGCTTCTAGAATGTTGGATTTAATGTCGATTTTTTAAAAACAATTTTTATTGTGTGCATCTAAATAAGCATAGCTTAGATGTACATCTATCCCATGAGACTATTGTGCCTAAGAAAGCGTGACCATTCCAAGTTTGCACACCGTTACCAAATGTCGTCTGCTGTTAATAAATTTGATAACACTTAGTAAGGTCAGATACGCATGACCTTGGCCACAGTAGGGGAGTGACCTTTCCAAGTTTGCACACTGTTACCAAATGTCGTCTGCTGTTTATAAGTACTATAATAATAACAGGTGAAATTTAGTGTATACTTAGTAAGGTCAGACATGCATGACCTTGACAACAGTAGGGGAGCGTTAGCATAGGGGATTGGTCAACAGTCTCGTTCCACCACTCGTGGTCAGGTGACCAACCCTCAGCACTAGGGCACGATATTCCAGAGCCTGGGACGCATGGGTCAGGCTATGACCAGCGCCCGACCTCTCGGGGTGGGGTGTGGGGGTGAAGATCTGAACCGACACTCCGGTGTTTGTGTCCTTTCTGTCCGTTCTGAGGTTTGAGTAGGGAGAACCAACCTCATCACACTACATGAGATGACCGGGTGCGGTGCCCTAAGCGGTAGAGCACAGGCCTCATGTGTGGGGAGATCGGGAGTTCGGTTCCCGGTAGAGTCAAACCAATGACTTATAAATTTGATACTTGTTGCTTCCTAGCTTGACACTCGGCATTAATAGAATAGGGCAAGGACTGGTTATCTCAGTGGGATATTGGGTCATGGTGCCGGTGGCCTGATTTCTCAGTGGGGCAGCACTATAAAGTCGCCATGAGTGCGCATTGTCATAAGTCAGTACCCGTCCTGATATGACCTTAGACCTTGCCAGGACCTTAGACTCCAACAATCATCCAACCAACCTACATGAGATGTGGTCGCCTGTTTGCTTCAAGGTTAATCATCAACAATCACCAATCAATCAAACCCTGCCATATCATATGGTTAAATAAAATTCCAAGTAAAAATGTCCACAGTTGACAGATGAGTCAACTTTGCGAAATAACATGACTACCATATCTCATTCTGTTATGGTTCCAAATTGTAGCTTTTCCAAACCATTTTTGATATCAAATGATCTTTATTTTTAACCTTTGTGTGAAAACCCCTTGTTTTGTGTGTCTCCAGACGACATTTATTAACTGCTGATAAGCTTATGTAAGGCCGGGGCTGTCATTCAAAGTTTGATATATTTTAACGGTCCTACAAAGAGTACTACTTTTCCAGACCCTCCTCCCCCCCCCCCCCCCACACACACTAAATAGTACACATCAAGACTATCACAGAACATGGCAGTGATTTATGTGATCTAAAGAAAACAAAAAAAACATTAAAATTGTAAATTACTGATAAATTCCCGTCCTTATATGATTTTAGATGTTTCCAGGCCGTAAAACCCCCAACAACCAATTGATGACCTAAAAAACGTATGTTTAAATGGACTAACACAAAGTATAGTCAAATCTGGATTTTGGACTGTTTGCAATCTACAAAACAGTTAAAAGCCATAAAACAGGGAGGAAGAAAACCAAAACTATTACTAAAAAAAAACAAAAGAACATCACCCCACTTCCCCATTGTTTGCTCTTTGTGTGGCCTTAAATGTTAACAACTTTGAATGACCCCGTGTTAGAAGGTCACCCTTTCTGGAGGCGCTCATGACATAGTGATAGCCGCAGGCTGTAGTTAAATTGCCGGCTCTGGTGCTGCAGACTATGGATATAGGCGGTCCGCAGGGAGCTGCTCGGCCCTCAGCCGGCACCCCCCTGAGCAGCTCCCTGAGGAACCCCTTCGGCCCGGCAGATCCGTACGCGGAAGCCGACAACAAGTTGGTAAGTCGGTGATGGGGACAGAAACCTGTGCGGTTAGGGGCACCTAGCCACCCCGATGTGTCTGATTGGTTCTGGCATTACTGTGGGCGCATATACATAAATATATATTTTACCTCGGTAAACAGCCTCAGGCTAGCCTCAGGCTAGGGAGAGGTAAGCACGTCCGGTACCAGCAATTAGCATATACAACTCACGACTGGATAACGTGTCGTTGGGTTGCTCCGGCAAAATTAGTCTACATACAAGCAAATACGCAGTAAGTATAATAAAAACTGTGGTTAGCTTAATTATGATGCATTAGAGCATCAATATGGAAAGTTTAGACTTTCGTTGGTCCAATTTGGACGAGTTATTTGGTTATAAACAACCAAGGATAGAACACTCGAGTGGGTTTCTCGAAGGAACCAAACCGGTCATTAGCGGTTATGTCAACACCCGGGTCACCGTGTGACTATGGGTAGAGATGTGGGTTTCGCCCTATCTCATGTGGAAATTCTCTCGTACTCTAATAGAGAGTAATGTTGGAGATGCTCCTGGGTTTCTTTTATAGACTCCCCTAGACAAAACTTTTTCAGGCGTTTCTCCGAGTTTCGTAGCATTTTCTCCAACTTGTTGACGTAGTAGTCACAGGTGGGAGAAGTGTGCGGAACAGAGGGATGGGCGGGCCGATACACTGGTCCCGACCCCGCGTAAGGTTTGGGCTTGACCCACAACCCACGCACAAATTTAGCTTATTACGCCTGTGTTATAACGGTATAAACACGTTCTTTAACACCAATAGATGTCCAAATGAGTTTGAAACAACCATATTGTGACATATATATATACCGGGACTGACCAAAAATGTTTGTTTCAGTTCCCGATGGCCACGAAGCGGAGTAAGCGCGGTGCAGCAGCAGCCGAGGGGCGTGTTCCGAGTGGAGTGGACGAGGAGTACGACTCCTCACCTGTGTTGTCGGCAGGGCCGTCGACACAGCCCCGGCGCATATCCTCTCCGACCCGGACGAGGACGCAGTGCCTGATGTGCCTGCGCCTCCAGATTGGGAGGCTCGCTTTGCAAGATTGGAAAGCCACATCTTGACTGCCAAATCGCCTGTGTCTCGGAAGCGGCGTAGGCCGAGTGTCCAAGAGGATTCATTTGAGGATTTCTTGGACACAGACTCGGCGGTGGAGCTTAAGGCTCCTCCTCCTCCTTCTCCTAAACGGAGGAAGAAGAAGAAACAGGTGATTTCTTCGGGTGATGAATTCACCAAGGAGCGGGCAGAGTCTGGTTTGCGCAAAAAGCGGAAGACTAAGTCCAAAAAGAAGAAGAGGAAGAGGAAATATTCTTCTTCTGAGTCGTCCACTGAGTCTACTTCTACGGAATCAGACTCAGACACCGTATATGAAGGGGTCTATGCGGACATTGGCACTAAAGTGGCTAAGAAGGTGGAGAAGCCAAAGGCTAAGCGGGTTAAAACCACTACGCTTATGCGCGAGACCGTGAATGGTCATTTCCGCACGTTCAAACCGGCGGAGGTTATCTCCAAGTTAGGAGATGAGTTAACAGGCATAAAGGGTGTTCCCAACTCCATCATTAAAGAAATGGATCGGGATGTCAATATGACGGATGACCGTAAGAAGTTTGAGGATGTGTTGCACACAGTGCATAAGGCAGTGTTGGCTACCCTAACAGCTATTGTTCCTGTGGCTAATAGGATGCAGAGTGAAAATAAGTTCTCGTCTTTGGCTAAGACAATGGACAAAGGCATTGCAGTACTAGCGGCGGCAGGTAATTACCTGTCGTTTCGAAGATATGAAAATGTCTTCAAGTCAGTTTGCACAGATGCTGGCAAAGAAGTGGCTCGCTCTAAGAAGGTTACCGATAATGAGGGGAAGGAGTTTACGCTCTATCTTGCTCCAGAGCCGATTAAAGGGAAACCTTTAGATAACACCAAGATGTTTGGCGGTCAACTACAATACCTCTATAAAGAGGTAGAGACTGCAGCCAAGAGTGGCAAAAACATGGATGGCAAGAAGAAACAGGAAGCTCCTCGTTTCAAAAAGTCACGAGGGGATTTTCGTCCACGACGGTTCACCAGAGGAACCAGACCGAGTTCAAACTTCGGTCAAGGGTTTCGGGGCCGGGGCGCTCGCCCAGGCTGGACCGACAACACCGCACGGCCAATAGGTCGAGGGTTCAACTCGTCGAGACCTTTCCCCAGGGGCGGGTCCAAGTAGAGGTCCAAACACAAACTTTACAAGTCCCTGCAGCCTCTAAAAACACACAAACTGTAAGCAACTTTGTGGCTGGTAATATTAGTAATCATATTTCTGAGTGGCACAAAATTACTAGTGACCAAGAAATTATAGAAATAGTTAGGGGTGTTCACATTCCCTTTACACAAATTCCTGTACAAAGTATAATACCTTTTCCATATAACATTCAACCAGTTGAACGAGACGCACTAACTAAACAGGTACATAAATTCTTTGAGAAAGGAATTATACAAAAAGTGACACACTGTTCAGGACAGTTTATTTCAAACATTTTCTCGAGACCGAAGCCTAATGGTGATGTTCGAATGATCCTGGATTTAACAATCCTTAATAAAAGGGTGGAATATCGACATTTTAAAATGTTCTCTCTAGATACGGCACGAGATCTGATTACACCAGATGCGTGGATGGCTAGTGTTGATTTACAGGATGCATATTATACGCTTCCCATAATGGAACAATACCGAAAATTTCTTCGATTTATTTGGGATAACCAACTCTATGAGTTTACCTGCATGCCGAATGGCTTAGCTTGTGCGCCTCGTTTATTTACTAAATTGCTTAAACCTGTTTTCTCGGTAATGGCGAGGAAGGGTCACATAATGTTTCCATACATAGATGATTCTTTTATTATAGCATCAACACAAATTGGTTGTGTGAATGCAGTTTTGGATTTATGTGCATTACTCACTAAATTGGGGTTTTATGTACATCAACAAAAGTCAGTGTTTAAACCAACAAAACAACTCAAATGTTTAGGGTTTATTCTGGATACACAGTCCCTTACAGTGTCGATAACAGAACAAAAACTAATTAAGTTTATGACTACAGCGACTCAGCTTATTAAGTTATCAAAGCCAAAAATTAGACAGGTTGCTGTTCTTATTGGCATAATGACCTCATATGCACCTGCTGTGTTATATGGGAAGGCCCATATTAAGTCGCTAGAAATAGATAAAAATTTAGCGTTAACACGAACTAAAGGCAATTTTGAGCGAAAGATGTTTATTTCGCAAGAAGGGTTACAGGATATTGGATGGTGGATGCAACATATAGCAAGTTCACCAAATCCAATCCGCATGGCGGAACCTAATACAGTAATTACTACTGATGCTTCGTTAGAAGGTTGGGGAGCTCATCGAGATGGGGTCACAACAGGAGGTAGATGGCTTGATGATGAAAAATCAGACTATATTAATGCACTAGAATTGCGTGCTATTTATCTGGGCTTACGTAGTTTAGTAAAGATAAATAAATCACAGGTTAGAATACTAACTGATAATACTACTGCCATGGCATATATTCGTAACATGGGTGGAACCAAATCAAGGTCTTGCAATCAGTTATCTAAACTGATTTGGAACTGGGCACAGGCTCAACAAGTCTGGCTGACTGTAGCGCATATTCCAGGGTCACAAAATACACTTGCAGATTATAAAAGTAGAAATTTCCATGACCATTTAGAGTGGTCTCTCTCTACACATTTGTTTAACTTCGTTTGTGAAAAATGGGGTACACCTGAAGTTGACCTATTTGCATCACGAAATAATAACAAGTTACCCTGTTATGTTTCTTGGCATCCTGAACCGGATGCTTGGAAAGTAGATGCGTTTGCTATTACTTGGGAAAATAATTATTTTTATATTTTCCCACCATTTAGCATTATCAGCCGAGTAGTGAGAAAAATCGGCTTGGAAGGGACACATGCGATACTGGTGGTGCCCGATTGGGACACGCAACCTTGGCTGCCAGCAGTTTCACAACTGGCAAAAGATCGTATACGATTCCCAAGAAAACTCGGGAATCTGACGCACCACGGACCGCTAGTGGTTCACGGCGACGTGTCAACGACGCCCCTATTGGCATTCCTTTTCTAAGGAAGCAGCTACAGCAATTTGGATTGGACAGAATTACTGAGGATAGGATAGTATCGGATGCCTGGAGGCCAGGAACTGTCAAAATGTATACAACCTATTTAAAGAAATGGGGTGTACATTGTTTGTTAATGAAAGTTAAGCCAACAAATCCAAAGATTTCACAAGTAGCTCGGTTTCTTCGTTCTCTAGAGGATGAAGGACTTTCCTTTGGATCGATTAATGCGGCGAGGTGTGCGTTATCAATTATATTACCTAGAATTGATGGCGAAACAGTTGGAAAACATTATGTTATTTGTTATTTACTTCGTTCAATTTATCAAAGGAATCCTCCAAAACCAAAGTATAGTCGGTTTTGGGATGTTTCTATAGTATTTAAGTTGTTTCAGGCTTGGCCTCACAACTCGTGGTTAGATATAAAACAGTTAGGTTTTAAGGTCGCGGTCCTGTTATTGTTAGTAACCGGACACAGAGGACAGACGATTGTTGCTTTATCCTTAACTGGATTAGAAATAGACAAGCAACAAGCTACGTTTGATTTAGAAAAATTGCTTAAATCGAACACGTTAGGTGACCCTTTATCAACGGTTCACTTAGACTGTTTTCCGAATGATCGGAAATTATGTGTTGTGTCGGCCATACGGGCTTATATATACAAGACAAAGGATTTACGTGCATCACAACAACTATTAGTGAGCTTTATAAAGCCACATAAGGCGATTTCACGAGACACACTTGCCAGATGGACAATTACGGTGTTGAAATTGGCTGGAGTGGATACGAGTAAATACTCTTCCCACTCAACTAGAGGAGCCATGGTCTCCAAGGCACGGGTGCTTGGTATTTCTGTGAAAAGAATACTAGCGCATGCAGGCTGGAAGACGGCTAAGTCGTTTGCAAAACATTATAATAAACGACTAGAAAAGCCTACCGGCGTTGCAAAGCGTCTTCTCGCCAACTAACAAGAATAGGTGAGAACAAAAATTTAGAATGTTATAATAATAAGAAAGAATGATATTAAGGATAAAAATGAATTATGTAAAGGTCTCCCTAGCCTGAGGCTAGCCTGAGGCTGTTTACCGAGGTAAAATAGTATAGTTATACGAGTCTTACCTTGGTACAGATGATGGATAACTGTTGTTTTACCGAGGTATAAGCCTCGGATAGATGTGGGCTAGGGCCCTCCCGCCACACCCTGCCACATCTATTCCGTTGGTGTACCTTTTCGGTAAAGTAATAGTATCCATTGTTTGAAAGTCATTTTTATCCTCAATAAGTAGGTTAAGATTGCTGGTACCGGACGTGCTTACCTCTCCCTAGCCCACATCTATCCGAGGCTTATACCTCGGTAAAACAACAGTTATCCATCATCTGTACCAAGGTAAGACTCGTATAACTATACTATATATATATATGCATATATATATTTATATATATTTATAAATATTTGTATCTATTTTTTATATATTTATATTTGATGTATTATATATATATATATATATTTATATATAATACATTTATATAGATAGATTGTTTGATGCTTCCGGTTTACTTTCATATCAGTGACCAGTAGTTCCTTTGTGTACCGCTAGTCGGTTGTTGATACTCGCAGCAGTGCCAGAACTAAGGTCGACCAACCATCCCGTGTCATCCCGTGACGTCATAACTGCTGTCATGCCCTCAGAAACTAACGTCAAGGTCGACCTCTGCTTATGAAGGTCAACTTTGATGTCTGTTGTGTTGTTACGTCAATCTCAGAGGTGTCACTTGAGCACGCGAGTAGCATTACGTCACACAGAGTATAATGCGGATAGAGCGTTCCTTTAAACCGGAAGTAGTTAGTATTCATAAATAAAAACTCCAACAACCAACCTAGTACTTGTCAAAACTGAAGATTAACAATAGAACGAATACTCAAAATTTGGTTACAGAAAAGAATTTTAATCTCATCTTCCACATTCCACTGCTCCTTGCCTTATCCTTCTTTTTTTAAAAAGATTACGTAATATCATTTGATTGTATTATGCCCAGTGCCAGGCTACGTAGCGCCAAGTATACTTTTTTTAAGCGCATCGGTTTTACTCCGCCGAGGTTTAAATCCCATGACATGTCAACTCATTAGGCCACCCTGTCTATGAGGAATCACAAAAATTATAACGAAGATAGAGACTTGCACACAAATTTCAAATATAATATAGGCCTTCAAAACAAATATATTATGATAAAGCACTTTAAGACATTTGCTTTGACATATGAATGGACTTAATAGGTCAAGTAGAATCAAAGTTATGATATGTTTTGTGGCTCGGAAATAGGCTATTTATCTCATGGCAAGTGCATTGGTTTAGAGGGCAGGAATTTTTTAACTGAGTCGCATCCAGATGCCAAGAAACCAACATGGCAAACTAAAACAAACCAAAATCTTGATGCAGAAAATGTTAAATATCTCTAAAACCGCACAACATAGAAACAAACCGCCTGGCACACAAACAAATAACATGTTTACCGATCAGATTATATTAAAATTATATGAGGGCCATTTAAGGTTTAGCAGGGATGAGCACTGACATTTGGGTCACTTTTGAGTTCTATTCTCAGCTCAACGTTCAAGTATTTCTTTCTATAAAATTACATTCCCGAATGTTTGTATCCTAAACATTCAAATTTCCACTCAAGATTTGTATTGCGAATGAATAAAATATAAGAAAGACGATGTTTTATATGGGTTGTTTGCGCGCCGTGACACTGCACGCGGTCAACTTTTTCCTATGGGACGATACGTGAGGACTTGTGCACGCGGAATTGCAAATCTCTAACTAAGATCGGTATTTTAATAGGCTACCCTGGTGTGCTCTCTTGGTGTTTCTGAAATGTTATGTGCTACCTGTTCATCCATGTTAATGTGCGTCCTCATGTTTCAAGCAGCTCACTTTCAGCTATTATTACTTGATTTCACCCGCTCTTAGGATAGTCCAACCGCCCCTCCCACACCGATTGTTAACTAAACTTCTCAATTAAGATATATATATATGATTACTAACTGCAATATAATCGCACTTTACAGTTTCACGCTGATTGTCCTGACATCTTG
>CM059186.1:126239426-126247193 GCA_030323885.1 Branchipolynoe longqiensis | reverse complement strand
AAAATGTCTTCAAGTCAGTTTGCACAGATGCGGGCAAGGAAGTGGCTCGCTCTAAGAAGGTTACCGATAATGAGGGGAAGGAGTTTACGCTTTATCTTGCTCCAGAGCCGATTAAAGGGAAACCCTTAGATAACACCAAGATGTTTGGCGGTCAACTACAATAACTCTATAAAGAGGTAGAGACTGCAGCCAAGAGTGGCAAAAACATGGATGGCAAGAAGAAACAGGAAGTTCCTCGTTTCAAAAAGTCACGAGGGGATTTTCGTCCACGACGGTTCACCAGAGGAACCAGACCGAGTTCAAACTTCGGTCAAGGGTTTCGGGGCGGCCGGAGCTCTAAATTTCCAAGCGCGCGCCCAGGCTGTGGGACGAGACAAAACAAACCCGTTACGGCCAATAGGTCGAGGGTTTTCAAACTCGTCGAGACCTTTCCCCCAGGGGCGGGTCCATGGGTCCAAGTAGAGGGTCCAAAACACACCTATAACAAGTCCTCTGCACAGCCTCTAAAAACACACAAACTGTAAGCAACTTTGTGGCTGGTAATATTAGTAATCATATTTCTGAGTGGCACAAAATTACTAGTGACCAAGAAATTTTAGAAATAGTTAGGGGTGTTCAAATTCCCTTTACACAAATTCCTGTACAAAGTATAATACCTTTTCCATATAACATTCAACCAGTTGAACGAGACGCACTAACTAAACAGGTACATAAATTCTTTGAGAAAGGAATTATACAAAAAGTGACACACTGTTCAGGACAGTTTATTTCAAACATTTTCTCGAGACCGAAGCCTAATGGTGATGTTCGAATGATCCTGGATTTAACAATCCTTAATAAAAGGGTGGAATATCGACATTTTAAAATGTTCTCTCTAGATACGGCACGAGATCTGATTACACCAGATGCGTGGATGGCTAGTGTTGATTTACAGGATGCATATTATACGCTTCCCATAATGGAACAATACCGAAAATTTCTTCGATTTATTTGGGATAACCAATCTCTATGAGTTTTACCTGTATGCCGAATGGCTTAGCTTGTGCGCCACGTTTATTTACTAAATTGCTTAACCTGTTTTCTCGGTAATGGGCGAGGGAAGGGTCATATAATGTTTCCATACATAGATGATTCTTTTATTATAGCATCAACACAAATTGGTTGTGTGAATGCAGTTTTGGATTTATGTGCATTACTCACTAAATTGGGGTTTTATGTACATCAACAAAAGTCAGTGTTTAAACCAACAAAACAACTCAAATGTTTAGGGTTTATTCTGGATACACAGTCCCTTACAGTGTCGATAACAGAACAAAAACTAATTAAGTTTATGACTACAGCGACTCAGCTTATTAAGTTATCAAAGCCAAAAATTAGACAGGTTGCTGTTCTTATTGGCATAATGACCTCATATGCACCTGCTGTGTTATATGGGAAGGCCCATATTAAGTCGCTAGAAATAGATAAAAATTTAGCGTTAACACGAACTAAAGGCAATTTTGAGCGAAAGATGTTTATTTCGCAAGAAGGGTTACAGGATATTGGATGGTGGATGCAACATATAGCAAGTTCACCAAATCCAATCCGCATGGCGGAACCTAATACAGTAATTACTACTGATGCTTCGTTAGAAGGTTGGGGAGCTCATCGAGATGGGGTCACAACAGGAGGTAGATGGCTTGATGATGAAAAATCAGACTATATTAATGCACTAGAATTGCGTGCTATTTATCTGGGCTTACGTAGTTTAGTAAAGATAAATAAATCACAGGTTAGAATACTAACTGATAATACTACTGCCATGGCATATATTCGTAACATGGGTGGAACCAAATCAAAGTCTTGCAATCAGTTATCTAAACTGATTTGGAACTGGGCACAGGCTCAACAAGTCTGGCTGACTGTAGCGCATATTCCAGGGTCACAAAATACACTTGCAGATTATAAAAGTAGAAATTTCCATGACCATTTAGAGTGGTCTCTCTCTACACATTTGTTTAACTTCGTTTGTGAAAAATGGGGTACACCTGAAGTTGACTTATTTGCATCACGAAATAATAACAAGTTACCCTGTTATGTTTCTTGGCATCCTGAACCGGATGCTTGGAAAGTAGATGCGTTTGCTATTACTTGGGAAAATAATTATTTTTATATTTTCCCGCCATTTAGCATTATCAGCCGAGTAGTGAGAAAAATCGGCTTGGAAGGGACACATGCGATACTGGTGGTGCCCGATTGGGACACGCAACCTTGGCTGCCAGCAGTTTCACAACTGGCAAAAGATCGTATACGATTCCCAAGAAAACTCGGGAATCTGACGCACCACGGACCGCTAGTGGTTCACGGCGACGTGTCAACGACGCCCCTATTGGCATTCCTTTTCTAAGGAAGCAGCTACAGCAATTTGGATTGGACAGAATTACTGAGGATAGGATAGTATCGGATGCCTGGAGGCCAGGAACTGTCAAAATGTATACAACCTATTTAAAGAAATGGGGTGTACATTGTTTGTTAATGAAAGTTAAGCCAACAAATCCAAAGATTTCACAAGTAGCTCGGTTTCTTCGTTCTCTAGAGGATGAAGGACTTTCCTTTGGATCGATTAATGCGGCGAGGTGTGCGTTATCAATTATATTACCTAGAATTGATGGCGAAACAGTTGGAAAACATTATGTTATTTGTTATTTACTTCGTTCAATTTATCAAAGGAATCCTCCAAAACCAAAGTATAGTCGGTTTTGGGATGTTTCTATAGTATTTAAGTTGTTTCAGGCTTGGCCTCACAACTCGTGGTTAGATATAAAACAGTTAGGTTTTAAGGTCGCGGTCCTGTTATTGTTAGTAACCGGACACAGAGGACAGACGATTGTTGCTTTATCCTTAACTGGATTAGAAATAGACAAGCAACAAGCTACGTTTGATTTAGAAAAATTGCTTAAATCGAACACGTTAGGTGACCCTTTATCAACGGTTCACTTAGACTGTTTTCCGAATGATCGGAAATTATGTGTTGTGTCGGCCATACGGGCTTATATATACAAGACAAAGGATTTACGTGCATCACAACAACTATTAGTGAGCTTTATAAAGCCACATAAGGCGATTTCACGAGACACACTTGCCAGATGGACAATTACGGTGTTGAAATTGGCTGGAGTGGATACGAGTAAATACTCTTCCCACTCAACTAGAGGAGCCATGGTCTCCAAGGCACGGGTGCTTGGTATTTCTGTGAAAAGAATACTAGCGCATGCAGGCTGGAAGACGGCTAAGTCGTTTGCAAAACATTATAATAAACGACTAGAAAAGCCTACCGGCGTTGCAAAGCGTCTTCTCGCCAACTAACAAGAATAGGTGAGAACAAAAATTTAGAATGTTATAATAATAAGAAAGAATGATATTAAGGATAAAAATGAATTATGTAAAGGTCTCCCTAGCCTGAGGCTAGCCTGAGGCTGTTTACCGAGGTAAAATAGTATAGTTATACGAGTCTTACCTTGGTACAGATGATGGATAACTGTTGTTTTACCGAGGTATAAGCCTCGGATAGATGTGGGCTAGGGCCCTCCCGCCACACCCTGCCACATCTATTCCGTTGGTGTACCTTTTCGGTAAAGTAATAGTATCCATTGTTTGAAAGTCATTTTTATCCTCAATAAGTAGGTTAAGATTGCTGGTACCGGACGTGCTTACCTCTCCCTAGCCCACATCTATCCGAGGCTTATACCTCGGTAAAACAACAGTTATCCATCATCTGTACCAAGGTAAGACTCGTATAACTATACTATATATACATATGCATATGTATATTTATATATATTTATAAATATTTGTATCTATTTTTTATATATTTATATTTGATGTATTATATATATATATATATATTTATATATAATACATTTATATAGATAGATTGTTTGATGCTTCCGGTTTACTTTCATATCAGTGACCAGTAGTTCCTTTGTGTACCGCTAGTCGGTTGTTGATACTCGCAGCAGTGCCAGAACTAAGGTCGACCAACCATCCCGTGTCATCCCGTGACGTCATAACTGCTGTCATGCCCTCAGAAACTAACGTCAAGGTCTACCTCTGCTTATGAAGGTCAACTTTGATGTCTGTTGTGTTGTTACGTCAATCTCAGAGGTGTCACTTGAGCACGCGAGTAGCATTACGTCACACAGACTATAATGCGGATAGAGCGTTCCTTTAAACCGGAAGTAGTTAGTATTCATAAATAAAAACTCCAACAACCAACCAAGTACTTGACAAAACTGAAGATTAACAATAGAACGAAAACTCAAAATTTGATTACAGAAAAGAATTTTAATCGCATCTTCCACATTCCACTGCTCCTTGCCTTATCCTTCTTTTTTTTAAATGATTACGTAATATCATTTGATTGTATTATGCCCAGTGCCAGGCTACGTAGCGCCAAGTATACTTTTTTTAAGCGCATCGGTTTTACTCCGCCGAGGTTTAAATCCCATGACATGTCAACTCATTAGGCCACCCTGTCTATGAGGAATCACAAAAATTATAACGAAGATAGAGACTTGCACACAAATTTCAAATATAATATAGGCCTTCAAAACAAATATATTATGATAAAGCACTTTAAGACATTTGCTTTGACATGTGAATAGACTTAATAGGTCAAGTGGAAGCAAAGTTATGATATGTTTTGTGTCTGGAAAATAGGCTATTTATCTGACGGCAAGTGCATTGGTTTAGAGGACAGGAATTTTGACCTGAGTAGCATCCAGATACCAAGAAACCAACATGGCAAACTACAACAAACCAAAATCTTGATGCAGAAAAAGTTAAATATCTCTAAAACTGCACAACATAGAAAGAAACCGCCTGGCACACAAACAGATAACGTGTTTACCGATCAGATTATATTAAAATTATATGAGGGCCATTTACGGTTTAGCAGGGAAGAGCACTGACATTTGGGTCACATTTGAGTTCTATTCTCAGCTCAACGTTCAAGTATTTCTTTCTATAAAATTACATTCCCGAATGTTTGTATCCTAAACATTCAAATTTCCACTCAAGATTTGTACTGCGAATGAATAAAATATAAGAAAGACGATGTTTTATATGGGTTGTTTGCGCGCCGTGACACTGCACGCGGTCAACTTTTTCCTATGGGACGATACGTGAGGACTCGTGCACGCGGAATTGCAAATCTCTAACTAAGATCGGTATTTTAATAGGCTACCCTGGTGTGCTCTCTTGGTGTTTCTGAAATGTTATGTGCTACCTGTTCATCCATGTTAATGTGCGTCCTCATGTTTCAAGCAGCTCACTTTCAGCTATTATTACTTGATTTCACCCGCTCTTAGGATAGTCCAACCGCCCCTCCCACACCGATTGTTAACTAAACTTCTCAATTAAGATATATATATATGATTACTAACTGCAATATAATCGCACTTTACAGTTTCACGCTGATTGTCCTGACATCTTGACAACCTGGTCCTACTTATTATTTAGGAAATTTGATTATGGTACCACGTGACTCGGTCTGAATGCATTTGTGCAAGAGTGGATAACTCAGTTTTGTGTCTGATATTAATGATTGAAGGTACTTCTAATAAGATTTGGTTTACCACATTCTTTTAAAAGAAATAATGTCCCACTACTGATTCAGGTTAGATATTTAAATAGAGCAATATTTAATAGATGTTGTTCCTTATGGCTTTGGCAAATTTTGAATCATATGTTGACAATAATTAAAACTTAATAAAAGCGCTCTAACTAGCCATTCTAAGGCAGTGTGCAGTAAAAACCATAATATGACATGTTCCCGTGCCCCCCCCCCCCCCCAAATCAGTATCTCTTGATTCTCGTTCCATTCCAGATATTCCTAGGAGGTAATTAGACAATTAGTAGGTCAAACTTAAAAGTCTAGTTTAGCTGAGTACAAATCATGCACTGGTTACCTTTTTGTGAGTAGTTTCTACATATGGTAGGTGCCTACTTGCTGCCATCCTGTCCTGATATGATTTTATATGTTGCTAGAACGTAAACCCCAACAAACACTGTCATAACCTATGGGGTTTAATAATTTCTTAACAATGTCCTTCACCTGCGCTTTGTACCATCACCCCCCCCCCCCCACACACACACACACAACCGCCCCCCCCCTCTGCCCCCATTAACTGTGCCCCCATTCTAACCCCATTGAGCTAACCTTCACCATTCCAGCCGGTAGAACAGGCCTAGAGACCGACCACTTCTTCTAAGGAGAAAATATCTTCACTAATTAAGCTAGTAATATTTCATTCACTTTCAGCCAATCGACGGTATTTTTAGAATTGATATATTAAAGTTGTATAATCCGATGTGTTTGAGTTTCTGCCACGTTTAAGCAAATATATCGTTATGATCTACTTTAGTTTTAGTTTTAGCTTTGGGGAACTTCTGTTGCTAAAAAGCGAATTGTGGAGATATTTGAAGTGGTAAATTGTGTGTGCACACCGAAATGTTGAACCTTATAGGCTTGGATAACTTGCAGTGGTGATATATTCTATTAAAGTGACTTAATATTCCTTCTGTGCAGTTTAATAAGTGTAACTATATCTAACTTGGGTATATAGGAGCAAATCTAGGCAAACGCTTTGGCTTAGAAAAGTTTGTGCGTTGATCGGATTATATAACTGTGATAGGCCGCGGACTACCACATAACTTTTGAAAAGAAAAGATTTGATATTGAATGAATATAAATGAATATAAATAAGTTTAAATAAATAAAAATAAATATTAATGGCATAAATCCAGGTATCTACCAGAAAGTAGGTAGGAAATTTGTTTGATTTGTTTGTTTTTTTCCATTTCTGGTTTCTGTTTAAATTAGCTGATTTACCCACGTTGTCTTTAGGAATTGCACGGAACCATTTCGGTGCAGATTTGTTGCCAGTGTTAAAAGTTCCAGGCCTCCGAACCAGGGACTGTATGGTTTAGCATTATATTGTTCAGCACTGTATGGTTCAGCATTGTATGAGTTAGCATTGTATTGTTTAGCATTATATGGTTTAGCAATATATGGTTTAGCAATATATGGTTTAGCATTATAATTTTATATGATTTGGAGCTGTGTGGTTAGTGCTCTATCGTTTACTGCCATATGGTTTAATACCCTATGATTTACTGCCATATGGTTCTTAGTCATTGGTTCCGAGCCGTATGGTTCTGAGCTGTATGGTTCTGAGCCGTATGGTTCTGAGCTGTATGGTTCTGAGCCATATGGTTCTGAGCTGTATGGTTCTGAGCTGTATGGTTCTTAGCCATATGGTTCTGAGCCGTATGGTTCTTAGCCGTATGGTTCTGAGCCATATGGTTCTGAGCCATATGGTTCTGAGCCGTATGGTTCTGCACCATATGGTTCTGCACCGTATGTTTAGGAGCCATACGTTTAGGGTCTGTATGTTTAGGAGCCGTATGGTTCTGAGCCATATGGTTCTGAGCCATATGGTTCTGAGCCGTATGGTTCTGAGCCATATGGCTCTGAGCTTTATGGTTAGGAGCAGTATGACTCTGAGCCATATGGTTCGGAGCAGTACGGCTCTGAACCATATGGTTCGGAGCCGTATAACTCCTAGCCGTATGGCTTGTAGCCGTATGGTTTGGATCTGTGTGGCTTGGAGCTGTATGGTTTGTAGCTGAGTGGCTTGAGGCATATATGGTTTGTCGCTGAATGGTTTGGACCTTTATAGTTTGGAGACGTGGTTCAAGGCCATTCAGTGCTGTGTGGTTAGCCAT
>CM059186.1:126096926-126234426 GCA_030323885.1 Branchipolynoe longqiensis | reverse complement strand
CCCCTCCTCCCCCCGCCTCTCTGCTCCCCCCCCCCCCACACGAGACACGCCCACACTGTTACGCCCACCCATGCCACATATAGGGCACACGCGCACACCCAACACACACACCCACAATACGCCCACACCAACACACACACACGCCCACACCATCACACACACGCCCACACCAACACACACACTCCCACACCAACACACACACATGCCCACACCAACACACACATATACCCACACCAACACACACACACATACCGACACCAACACACACACGACACATGCCCACACCAATATGCCCACACCAACACACACACGCCCACACCAATATGCCCACACCAACACACATGCCCACACCAACACACACCCACACCAACACACATGCCCACACCAATGCACACACCCCCACACCAACACACCCACATGCCCACACCAACACACACACATGCCCACACCAACACACACACATGCCCACACCAACTCACAACCCACACCCAACACACACTATCCCCACACCAACACACTCGCTCACACCAACACACTCTCGCTCACACCAACACACTCACCCACACCAACACCCACACCAACACACACACCCACACCAACTCACACACACCCACACCAACTCACACTCGCCCACACCAACACACACTCGCCCACACCAACTCACTCTCGCCCACACCAACTCACTCTCGCCCACATCAACTCACACATGCCCACACCAACTCACACATGCCCACACCAACTCACACTCGCGCACACCAGCACACTCGCCCACACCAACTCACACACGCCCACACCAACTCACTCTCGCCCACACCAACTCACACATGCCCACACCAACTCACACTCGGCCATACCAGCACACTCGCCCACACCAACTCACACTCGCCCACACCAACTCACTCTCACCCACACCAACTCAGACTCACCCACACCAGCACACTCGCCCAAACCAACTCACAGATGCCCACACCAACACATGCACACACCCACACCAACACACTCACACGCCCACACCAACACACTCACATGACCACACCAACACACTCACACGCCCACACCAACACACTCACATGCCCACACCAACACACTCACATGCCCACACCAACTCACAACAACTCACACATGCCCACACCAACTCACACATGCCCACACCAACTCACACACTCCCACACCAACTCACACACTCCCACACCAACTCACACAAGCCCACACCAACTCACACTCGCCCACACCAACTCACACACGCCCACACCAACTCACACTCACCCACACCAACACACACTCGCCCACACCAACACACACACACACTCGCCCACACCAACGCACACTCACCCACACCAACACACCCTCGCCCACACCAACACACACTCATCCACACCAACACACACACTCACCCACACCAACACACACTCGCTCACACCAACACACTCGCTCACACCAACACACTCACCCACACCAACACACACACACCCACACCAACTCACACACACCCACACCAACTCACACACGCCCACACCAACACACACTTGCCCACACCAACACACACTTGCCCACACCAACACACACTCGCCCACACCAACACACACACTCACCCACACCAACACACACTCGCTCACACCAACACACTCTCGCTCGCACCAACACACTCGCCCACACCAACACACACACACCCACACCAACTCACACACACCCACACCAACTCACACACGCCCACACCAACTCACACACACCCACACCAACTCACTAGCCCACACCAACTCACACTCGCCCACAGCAACTCACTCTCGCCCACACCAACTCACACATGCCCACACCAACTCACACTTGCCCACACCAGCACACTCGCCCACACCAACTCACTCTCGCCCCCACCAACTCACACATGCCCACACCAACTCACACTCGGCCACACCAGCACACTCGCCCACACCAACTCACACTTGCCCACACCAACTCACTCTCGCCCACACCAACTCACACTCACCCACACCAGCACACTCACCCACACCAACTCACACACGCCCACACCAACACACTCACATGCCCACACCAACACACTCACCCACACCAACACACAATCTCCCACACCAACTCAGACACACCCACACCAACTCACACTCCCACACCAACTCACACTCGCTCACACCAACTCACACTCACCCACACCAACTCACACTCGCCCACACCAGCACATACACGCCCACACCAACACACACACGCCAACCCCCCAACCCCCCCACACACACCTACCAACCTCTATTTCCACACCAACCAACACACATGCGCCCACCCTAAAATACCTACCATCGGAACCCATATGCCCACGCCAACATATACACCAGGGGCGTACACAGGTTAACACCAAAACACAATGAAGATACTCCTTTTATCACACAGGTGAACTAAAGAGTTAAAATGTTGAAATGGCGCCACTTTTGAAAAACATACTCATCCCCTGCCTAACGCTGTGCACGAGAACATTCTCTGGCTTATCAGTGTAACCATACGGGATTTGACTAAATACTACAAGTCCACAGGTTCATTATCAATCAATCAATCAATAGTTCCATCCTCTAGTCGAGGGTTGGATGCAATGGTTCTCCACTTGTCCCGATGTTGTGCTGTTCTGTTATATCACGTCTAATAACAATGTTTTGCTCGTTATTACTGGAATTGTTGAAATGCATTATTTCACACATCTTATTTTAATACAGGTGGCATATGGGTAGTAGGTTACAATTACAATGGCAGCAATGAAATACATCGTTATGTGTGCAAAATTATAATAAAAATATGAAAGAAACCCACCCACAAAACCCACACAATCACTTTGATTAAGGACATAGCCACACATGTCAGCTACAATAAGGTGTTATGCAGTAATATATTATACAGTTAAGCTTTATGCAGTTTTATACAATAATACACCTTTCTTAATATTTATGCTATGAATTGGCTACATAGTTTCCATGCAACAAATTTGTGAATTTGCTGACATGGCCTTGTAATGTGGCATTAAGAAGTTAGTGAAGCTTTTCCCCCTTATCCTGCACTTTACAAACAGTATGTTCTGGCGTAGTCCATGTATGATGAATGCGCATCATTCAAGGCTGGCTTTGACATGTGTTTGCCTTTTGCACCCTGTTGTCATCGAGGTAGAAGATGGCGGCACAAATTTGCATATTTCAAACAAAACAACAGCAACAGCAACAACAACAAAATGCGTCCTGATATGACCTTAGATGTTGCCAGGATTTAAAACTAAAACCAACCAACCAACAAAAAAAATGCATTTGTATTCTTGGAATGAGATTTGTTCGAGTTTCTGCATGACCTACTAAGCATTGTGTAAGCAGAAGTGATGTGTATACTAATGCAGGTATTATTCATGGAATACCGCCCCCCCAAAAAAAACCACCAACAAACTTATTTTTTTAAAGGCAACATGGAAAGATCTCATAATTGCTAATTGTAGGATGGGATGAGAAATCGTCGAATGGATAGTAATTTTCCTAGTTTTTTTTAATTGAAAAACTATGTATGTCATTTTTAGTTCAGGCTATAGTTGCTAGCCTGAACTAAAAAACACTGTGTACAATGAGAGGAAGCTCTATCTGCTAGAAGTCAATTAGGAATCCGACACGGTACGTGTCGGACATACCTACGACAGGTAAGGCTTTCCACCTACTCAGGTGTGTTCTGGTGGACACACCTGTGCACTTACTATGATATTTC
Organism: Branchipolynoe longqiensis; assembly: GCA_030323885.1. NCBI lineage: Eukaryota > Metazoa > Annelida > Polychaeta > Phyllodocida > Polynoidae > Branchipolynoe > Branchipolynoe longqiensis. The sequence continues at coordinate 126,230,691 of CM059186.1, read as the reverse complement.
ACGGCTTTCACTTTAACAACCAAGCGTATATACCTATTTCTTGTGATGTCAGCATAGGTATCTAGGTTAGTGCGCGCGCCTTTTGGCTGCAGGACAACACACTGTCATACTGCAAACTCAATGGCTATGAGCAATCTTCATAGAGAAAAGGTGAAATATCTCTAAAACCACACCACTTAGAAACAAACTGCTTGGAACACAATTGAATATATTATATTAAATTTATACGGTTAGGGTTCTGTATTTCTATTAATTTTGAATAAAATAGACGTTTTGCACTGCGCATACCGACAAACTCAATGCATTGTCAATGGCCGTGAGCAATCTTGAATTATATTCATACAGAAAAAGTGATATAGCTCTAAAACCACACCACCTAGAAACAAACCGTCTGGTACACATATAGAAAACATATTCAACGAATAGATTATATTACATTTATATGGTTAGGCTTCTGCATTTCTATTAATTTTGAATAAAATAAACGTTTTGCACTGCGCGTACCGGCAAACTCAATGGAAGTGTGCCTTCTTTCTGCAGCCAAGCTGCGCGCGCATACACAATGTTTATGAACATTGAAAGGGGTCTATTGCATTCACCAAGTGATTTGATGCATTTTGGTGGGAAATTTGAAGTTGAAGTTGAAATTGAAAATATCCACTCGGAGCAAAGTAATAGGTGTGTCTACATGTACGACTTGACAGGTGTGTAGGGATAAACCTTAGTACTTAAGAATACATGTTACCAGAATATAGAGATTTAAAGTAATTTTGTAGCATTGATTTGGGGTTCTTACAAAGGAAATAAACCATACTGAAGTAGCGCCTGGCCAGAGCAGTGGGGTGTGGGTGTGGGTGGGGGGTGGTTGTGTCATTGAACAGCCAGGCAAGTCTTGCCAATAGACTACATCACAGTTCCGACTGCGCATGCGCTGAAAACGGCCGTGTGAGCAAAGCAAGGGCATACGACCATTGACTTTGCCTATACGCGCATTGAAAAATGTCGGTTTTATTCAAAATTAATAGAAATCCAAAACCCTAACCTTATAAATCTAATATAATCTTTTTGTTAAACATGTTTTCTATATGTGTTCCAAGCGGTTTGTCTCTAGGTGGTGTGGTTTTATCAATGTTTTACTTTTTCTGTATGGAGATTGCTCACTGCCATTGACAATGCATTGGCTATGGCTCTAACACTAGTCTGAGTGCCTAGATCTTTCTAAATCTAAATGCACATGGCATAAGATGTGCTGACTATATTGATGTAAATGCAATGCTGGATCAAAGATTAATATCTTAATTTATTATATATATTTTTTTAGTTAGTATTCTATGTTTCAAACAAGAGCTGAGTAGAGTTGAAACTAGCACATTTCATAGCTGCACCCAGTGTATTAGCATGTGCCATGTGCTTTGGGGGGGGGGGGGGTTGCTCTGATGCATCCCACAATGCACCGCGCCACTGGAACCGTGCTGTAGTCTATACTATGAATTTGAAGTTTCCGCACAGTGAGCCCACAATCACAGCAATCACCGGTGATTGCGACAGGGGACCAAACAACGAGAGGTCAAACTTGCAAACACAGCCCACGACCAGACGGGATGGCCGAATGAGTTCAGCGTCCGTCCCCCGTTTTGGTAGATCATGGGATTCGAACCATGGTCGAGTTAACCCACTGACTTAAAAACTGGTAGTTGGGATTCGAGTAACCAATGACTTGAAAATTGATACTTGTCACTTCCTAGCCAGGCACTCAGCATTATTAGGTTAGGGCAAGGACTGGTTGGCTCAGTGTCAGGATAATGTGACTGAGTGGGATATCAGGTCATGGTGCTGGCGGTCTGGTCTCCCAGTGGGGCATCACTATAAAGTCGTCATGAGCACGCACTGTCACAAGTCAGTACCTGTCCTGATATGACCTTATATGTTGCCAGGATGTAAAACTCCACCAACCAACCAACCAACCAACCACAGATTGGATGATTTGATCGGCTTGGAGATTAAGCACAATACATGTACAACTACATGCTATGGGACGTTTATTGTTTAAAGCTGCATAGTCCGATGAAGCATAACATTTTGAAAACCCAAGCAATTACCTACATTTGATTCTGCATATCTAACTTAGATACGCAAGCACTTATTAAGTATTTGTTGCCACATAGAAGGGAATAATGTGTCAATTTAATATAACCTGTTACTGCAGAAGCCTATGGTGTAACAGTTTTGGCATGCTTACCAAAATTAATTTAGCGTATTTGCACTTCAAATATCTCATTTTAGCCATTTAAAATGAAAGTTACTTCAAAACAAGTAAGGTATATTATAACAATCAATTTAATATCTTTATCTCAGAAAAATGACAACCATCAGTATCTAAGTTACTGAAGTTAGTAAAGTACCAGTATCTTAGTTAATATGTAGAATCAAATTTAGATAATTGTTTTTGGTTTGGAAAATTTGATGCTTCATCGGACTATGCAGCTTTAAATAAAGTGGCCTTGTAATTAACTTATTAGCTTAAGACTGGTTGACTTGTAGCAGATAGAGGTTCCTCTCACTGTGCTCAGCTTAGCCTATGGTACAGCCTTCAATAAAACAGAAATTATCCTTCAACTGTACCTAAGGTAAGTTTTGTCTAACTAATATGTGATGTATGACTCATTATGCTGGTATAAAGGCGTGGGAGGGAATTATTTTGTTATTAAAATTCTCGGGCGTGAATGACACGGTAGAGTGTATCGGTTTGGATTCGTGCCGGTCGCGGCGCCACCGGTCACGTGGTGGGAGGGGCCAGACACAGAGGAAGGCACTTAATAAGTGTAATAAAGGTTAATAATATGACAATTCCATTCCGTGCCTTTATACTCGCATAATTTCTTATACATCACATTATTGTACCGATTATTCTGTTCTGCTCATCCGCACCATCTTGTGACAGGTGGCACCACCGGCGGTCCCTCTCGCACCGGATGATTATTAATGTTTATTATGTCCTGTCGGAAGCAATCTACAAGCCGATTATTTACTGCGGGTTACATAGCAGCGGAGTCGGACACTGGCGCCACCTACGATGGCTTTCGACACTCCTATATAATGTATATTAAGCCATGTTCACACGGGGAATGTAAAGCGATTCGTAGAAATCGACTTGCCTAGTTCGACGCACATTTCCCATGTGAACGGGCGGCTGATTCGGATTACACCTGATTACGCCTGAATCGATTTGTGTGATGCGGATACTGTAAACCACCTGTGGAGGTCGATTACGTGAGTCGATTTCTGTGATTCGATTTATTTTGCCCGTGTGGACGCACTGAGGCGGATTAAGCACCTCACACGCATGCGCAGTCGAGAGCTTACTTTGTTGACTTTCCGGTCGATCAAAAGTGCATATTATATAATTTGGTCTATGAACCTGCTAGAGGTGCACAGATATTTTTTTCATAATTTATTTTTAGGGTTTCACTGCCCAGCAGAAGTTTTGACCGTTCCAAACCAATACGGTTCAGTACATACATATCTAGGTCGAACCCACTGGCGCTGGTCAGACTAGACTTGCTCATGCGCAGATATCGATTTCCGGCCCAAGTACTGCCCGTGTGAACGGGCCGCTAATTCGACTCACCTGATTCGATTTGTCTAATTCGCTTCACATTTTGCCGTGTGAACACGGCTTAAGTATAGTGTAGTAGTCTGCACTGACCTCTCAGGCAAGGAGCCGTATGGACAGGTAGGCGTGGGTAGGGTGGCGACATCTGGGAGCCTAGGTGGTTCGACTCCCGCTCTAGGCGCAATATTTCCCATTTTCATTAGCCCCACGACATTATGTATGATCAGCTCACTCGCCTCACTCGCCCTCTCTCTATATATATATTAAAAAATATTTAGAATATATATGTTAAAAACATAAGAATTATATATATTAAAGTAAGAAAAGTGATTAGGCTTCTTCATGGTATCCATGGACTTAATTAGAAGGGATAGTTAATTAGTTTTAGAAAGTAGCAGCTTCTAGCACATCAGGATAGCACTGAGCTTGCCAGTACTTTTCTATTGCTGTAAAGAGCTCTCTCAAGACGCGACAAAGCTTTCGCCGGCTAAACGACTCACTCACTGGGGATTCTGATGGTCCTCTTTGGCACTGGCAATGTACGCACGACTTGGCTGTTACTATCTGTATGTCCACATGTATATATATATACTATTTAGATAAAGTGCAATGATATATAATATATATACTATATATAATGTATATTACACATGTTATGTAATATTATATATTTTATATAATATTATATTGTATAATATGTATATTGTATGTTATATATATTGTATGTTATGCATACAATATCCGGTATATGTTATATATATAATATCAAAAATATATTTTATGTATATTGTGTGTTCTATACATAATATGCATATAATATCTAGTATATATTATATATGCTATTAAATTTCTATTATATATATTATATTTATCTCAAATATATTTTAATATATCTATTATTATAAATATCTAAAGTATATATTTATTATATATATTATGTATATTATGTAGGCACCCTATGTTATGTATATTATATACATTATGTATTATGTAATATTTAATATATTATATATATTATGTATATTATGTATATTATATACATTATATATTATATGTAATATGTAATATATTATATATATTATGTATGTATAATATAGTTACACCCTGTCGTGTGTATCCGCCTTAACCTGGCGGCACGGTTCACTAGTTCAACATGTCTATCTGTATGCGTTTATGGAGATAGCCTAGAACTGTCCCAGCCAGTTACTACAATGTGACTTGTATTTATCATCTATTACTAATATTAGAAGATAATGTCTACTGGAAATATGTGGCGAAGCTGATACGTCACTTCCGGTTTCCTGCCTAAGCTGGCCATCTCGGTGTTGCAGTTTCTGCGGCACACCAGTTTGCGAGGGACACATCCATTCAAATGCATTGTCAATGGCCGTGAGCAAATCTTCATACAGAAAAAGTCAAATATCTCTCAAATTACACCACCTAGAAACAAATCGCTTGGTACAGATATAGAAAACATCTTTACCAAAAAGATTATATTAAAGTTATAAGATTAGGGTTCTTGATTTCTATTAATTTTGAATAAAACTAATGTTTTGCACTGCACGTACCGTCAAACTCAAGGCATTGTCAATGGCCATGAGCAATCTTCATACAGAAAATACAGAAAAAGTGAAATATCTCTAAAATGACACCACCTAGAAACAAATCGCTTGGTACACATATAGAAAACATCTTTACCAAAAACATTATGTTAAATTTATAAGGTTAGTGACAATGCTTTTCGATTTTGATGCATGCGTAGAAGCGATGTGTCCCTCGCAAACTGGTGTGCCGCGGAAACTGCAACACCGGACCCCCATGATTCTTTCCTGTGTGGATGAAGTAAGGAGTGTACTAGATAAAAGATTCACCCCATACTTGTAGTAGGGGTGAAAAATAACCCATTATAAAAAGTGGTGAAAAGCTGGGTAGACGAAATCAACGCACAAATTCTTAATTTAAGAAGCAAAATATATTCCTCATGTAAATCTTCACATTTACCAGCTACTTTCGAGTTGAAAAATATAATAAAACATGTAGTTTAATCGACTTTATAAATGGAATTCACCGCATTCTGTAGTCACCATCTTGTCTTTTCCATTCTCTCCCATTTCACCAACTCTGTGCCGATATAAGTAGCCATTAGATCCTCGAACCAGGAATTCCACTTCCTGTTCCAAACTAATGCAATCTTTGCCCATATTTATTCACCCGTATTTAGACTACGTTGTCATTCACCCTGACTGCAAATACGGGGTGAATCCTTTATCTAGGAGTGTGCATGCCTGATATGATTAAAGTAAAAACCACTTGTTAAAACAATATTAAATTAGAGTTTTTACATTTTATGTAAGAATGACGCTTAAATGACGATGGGATACATTTCAAGCAATTCTCGGCTTTGTTGCCGAGAAGGCGTAAATATCACCATAACACGCATACATACGCACGGCATACATACGGTTTATTTGTCCGAACCAGACGTGATAGCCGACCCGTTAAGAGCCCCCGCTGGCTTCCCATGCAGAAGGATAATGTGACTGAGTGGGATATCAAGTTATGCATGTGCCAGTGGTATGATATCCAAGTGTGCACTGTCACACGTCGGTACTTTTTTTTATACATATATATATGTGATGTATAATGTATTATGCGAGTGTAAAAATGTGGAAGGGAAAATGACTTATGTTATACTCCAGAAGACGCAACACTTTATTATATTATATTATATTATTAGCCAATGGGCACTCTTCATGTATTTGCTCCTTACTCATATGGGTACTGGTGGCGCCACCACCGCCCGACATTAACTTCCGGAGTTACCACTGGCACTTGCGCCCGGAATTTTCTAATATAACCTCAGGTGTTGCTAGGAAGTAAAATGCCAACAAACAAATCATTTATCCCAATTCATCACTGTGCGCCCAGTGCGTCCGGCCCCCTCCCCCCGCCCTCCTCTTCCTGCCGCGTGGTGGCACCCTCTGACGGCTATGGTGTGTTGCAGAGTACGGTGGAGGCGGTGGAGGCGCTGCTGAAGCGGCACCAGGAGTTCGAGAACCGGCTGGTGGCACAGGAAGACCGCATCAAGGCGCTGAACGAGATGTCCGGCCGGCTAATCGCCTCGGGGCACCCCGAGAGCCAGGCGTAGGTGCCATTTTGTTGTTTACATCCACATCCACATCCACATCCACATCCACATCTACATCCACATCCACATCCACATCCACATCCACACCCTCATGCACACCCTCACCCAGACCCAGACCCACGTAAACAACTTGAATTACATATGCTCCGCATCAGTTTCGAGATGCCACTGTTTCATTTTTCTTTTTCTTTCGTTTTTCCTTTTCTTTTATTTCTGTCCCTTTTCTTATTTTTCTTCCACTTTCTTTTCATTCTCCATTTTCTTTCTACTTTCTCCCCTTTTCTTTCTCCACTTTCTTTTTACCCTTGCTCTTTCTCACCCTTTCTTCCCCCCCCCTTTTTTTCTCCCCTTTCTCTTTCTCCCCGTTTCTTTCTCCACTCTTTCTCCTCGCTTTTCTTATTCTCCTCCCCCTTCTCCTCGTTTTCTTTCTCCTCCTCTTTCTCATTCTCCTCCCCATGTTTTCTCCCTCCCCCCTTTCTCATTCTCCTGTTTTCTCTTTCGCCTCCCCTTTCTAATTGTATTACGCCTTCTCTTCCCCTCCATATTTCCCTTCCACTAACTCCCTTTCCCCCTTTCTTTCACGAACATTCGATCATTATCTCTTTCATTGGACTACTTCCATATATCTGCCATATGGACATGCATGATGATGTACAAATATATAGAATGAGGCAAAATGATAATTGTAGCTCTCCCCTCATTCCCCCTTCCCCCCCCCCCCCCCTCCTCCGTCCCTCCCCTCCGTTCGTCCTCTCCCCCCATGTCACCCCCCCCCTCGCCACGCCCTCTCCCCCCCCCTCCCTTCCCTTCTCCCCTCCCTCCACTCCTCCCCTCCCCTCCCCTCCCCTCCCCTCCCCTCCCCTCCCCTTCCCCTCCCCTCCCCTCCCCTCCCCTTCCCTTCCTTCCTCCCTTTCCCTTCCTCTCCCCTCCCATTCCCTTCCCATTTCCCCTTCCCTTCCGCTTCCCCTTCCCCTTCCCTTCCCCTTCCCTTCCCCTTCCCCTTCCCCTTCCCCTTCCCCTTCCGCCACCATAGCCGGTGGCGAGTAGCCGTGTGCCCGACCTGCATACAGCATACAGACAGGTGTGTTGTTCTTTACAGGATCGCTGACCGGTGCCGGGCGGTGACCTCGCGGCGCGACAAGGTGAAGACCAAGTGTGCCGACCGGCACGAGCAGCTGCTCGCCTCACAGGCCCTGCAGGAGTTCAAGCGGGACACCACTGAGGTGAGCGGCGCATGCGCAGCCAACAGCCCGTCGCGCACTCTGTTTTATACCGGGCGCGTTGGCAGAATCAATAGATCGCGGACCTCGCGTGCGGAAGGTCGGGAGTTTGGTTCCCGGTTGAGTCAAACCAATGACTTGATACTTGTCGCTTCCCCGTCCTGATATGACCTTAGATGTTGCTATGACGTAAAACAACAACAAACAAACAACTTCTCGCTTCCTTGCCTGGCGCTCGGTATTTTGATGCGCGAAAAGAAGGAAAGCAAGGCGGGGGTGGAGAAATGAGACGCTTTATTGGCGCCTCAAGAACATACATGGTAAAAATCACAATAGAGGCCCATACGGAGCAACAGGGTTAACAATGGCATGAAGAGTAGATAAGCAATGTAGGAAAATCATAAACTATCAGGTATCAGTGTCAGTGTTCATGGGGCATTAATAAGCTATCAGGTATGAGAGTCAGTGTTCATGGGGCCTGAGTATCTTTTGAGTGAGGGGGTGCCGAGGAGCCCTCCACCAGTTTAGGGGGAAGATAGGGAAAAGAGTTGGGTGGGTGGGTGGAGAAGATTTGCTGACAGGGAGACGGCAGGGAGCTGAATGAGGAGGAGGGCTGGCGGGCGGCCTTATAAGGGGGGAAGGGAGGCGGCAGCAGGTGAGGTGCGAATGCTAGCGGCCCGGGGGAGGGTGCGGGGTGGCGAGCAGCTGGGGTCGGGTGAGGTGTGGGGCGCGATCAAAGGACGGGCGGGGGGAGGTGGCGGTGAGTGAGCGAAGTCGGCCGAGGTGTGGAGGCGGCGCGACGCGCGGGGCGGGGGAGGGTCTCCTTCTTTCCTCGCATCAAACGTAATGCTACGCATTACGACCAATGAAACAGCACGGACTGGTTAGCTTAGTGCCAGATAATGTGACTGAGTGGGATATCGGGTCATGGTGACGGCAGCCTGGTCTCCCAGTGGGGCAGCACTATAAAGTCGCCCTGAGTGTGCACTGTAACAAATCGGTCCCCATCCTGATATGACCTTAGATGTTGCCAGGATGTAAAACTCCAACAACCAACCAACCATCTCTGTTTTGAAATGTTCATAGATGAAAGATTTCGCTGATTTCCATGATTAAAATAAAATATTTACCAATTAATGTTAAACAAAGTGCCAAGGAATCAGGATGTATATGACAACCACTGGTTGGTTCGAAAGCCATTCATATATAATCTTGAATGTTCTGAGAATATAAAACCCAAACAAGAAAGTGTTAGGTATGGGTGATAACATAGCCACAAGAAGGATAGCTGAAACCTGACTTCTGGCATTTTCCCCACGATTCCTTGACAGGTCTATTCCTATATGGGGAAATCCACGTTTTCGTGGAAATTCGCCGTTGGTTTAATCTCGGCTTGATTTCCGCATTTTTTGCCAGAGGCCACTTACATCCCTGAATGTTTATTTCAGAGCAGCACCGAGGCTCTGGTCGTCCATCCATTGCTTGTTCTATTTTTTTTGTTCCCATATTTATTTCTCTGAATACCACAAAAGGCAGTACTGAATAAAGTACAGATCATTTGGCATTAGTGCGAATACTTGCTGAAAATGAATTATATGCAGGTAAAATTAGGTTAGCTCTCAAATTCAGGGTGTTAGCATAATGTCTTTTGCATGTTTCATTGCGAGGTATGAGATTAACAGTAGTTTTGATAATTATACAATGTGTTGAAAGTTTTCACTATATTAGCTTTAAAATATGTAAGTAGTCAGTTGTTTAGAGCTAAAAAAAAGTTGCGTAGTTTAATGATTTTGAGTTTGTGTCAGGTTATTTTAGGTAAAACAATTAGGTTGGTAATTATAATCTACTTTACTTTGAAGTAAATTTAATTTTTAAGGGTTAACCAAGGAGATGTGTGAAGTGAAAACATAAATTTTGGCATGCATGTAGAAGAAACTGATAGACATAATCAGCTCCAGCAGTGACAGATTTTGATTAAATTGACTTAGTATTCCTTCAGTTCAGTGACAAGTGCTTAAAGCTGCATAGTCCAATGGAGCATCACATTTTCAAAACCAAAAGAATCATCTAGATTTGATTCTACATGTCTAACTTAGATACTGATGCACTTATTAAGCATTTGTTGCCATACAGAAGGGAATGCTGAGTCACCTTAATAGAATCTATTACTGCTGAAGCCTGTGGTGTCAGAGTTTTGGCGTGCTTGCCAAAACTAATTTGACATGTTTGTACTTAATACTGTCGTGGGGGTGATGAAAATGGGAAATATTGCGCCTAGAGCGGGACTCGAACCCACATCTCTTTGCATTCCGGGCGGGCCAGTGTGCTAACCATTACACCACCTAGGCTCCCTGATATCAACACACTACCCACGCCTACCTGTCTATGTGGCTCCTTGCCTGAGAGGTCAGTGCAGACCACTACAATACATTTACAATACAAATTACTTCAAACTAAAGTAAGGTAGATTATAACAATTAATTTAATATATTGATCTCTGAAAAATGGCGAAAAACTCAAAAGCATCGGAGTATGCAACTTTAATGAATGCAACAGTTTTTAAATCAAATATGTAGGCTCAAACCTCTGTGAGTATTTTGGTTTTGATAATTTCCTGGTTTCTTGAGATTATGCAACTTTACATTTGTATCACTTAGAGTCATTACCTTCTTATTCTTTGTATTGCAGCTGTCTGATTGGGTGAAGGAGAAGTACAAGACTGCCACAGATGAATCTTACAGAGACCTGTCGAACCTGCTTCCCAAGCTGCAGAAGCACCAGGCCTTTGAGGCCGAACTCAAAGCCAACAGTGACCGTCTTGACGTCATAAACCAGGTATCTAGGGCAGCATTGCACTGACCTTTGACCTAGTAAATTTCAACTAGGAACCTAATTTTTATGACATCATTAGTATAGGCCTGGTGCATTTCAATTTAAAGAATCATTTTTTAAGAGCAATTTCCGATGCGTTCTTGCACAAATATTCCTTTAACCGTGACCGCGCTTGTATCACTGTACCAGACGTAGTGGGCTAATCGGCCAACTACGTCTGGTAGTGGGAGTGTGGGATGTGGGTGGAAGCTTGACGCCTGACGTGTGGAAGGTCAGGCGTCAAGCCAATGAATTACAAAATTGATGCTTGTCGCTACCTAGATGGTGTTGAGCGTCCGCCTCCCATTTTAGTAGGTCGTGAGATTTGTACCCCAGGGTTGAAACCCTGACCGAGTCAAACCAATGACTTAAAAATTGGTGATTGTCGCTAGCTAGCCTGGCATTCAGCAATACTAGGTTAGGGCAAGCGGGAGTGGAATGAGGAAGACCGAGTTGTTTGCGATTGAAATTTCCTCTGCTTAATCAAGTAAAATACTAACAAAATAAAAATTAAATTAAAATGCCGGAGTCAGTCTTGAGGGCGGGATGGAAGGACCGATGGTGCGGGGGTGGGGGGGGGGGGGGTATCCTGCAAATTGATTAATTTGGCCAGAGACAATTCCACAAATTCCCTAACCGGTTCACAGTTGAGCCCACTTCAGTTTATTTCAGTTCATATCAGTTCATTTCAATTGATCTGACTTCACTTGACTTCATTTGACTTCAATTCACTTCAGTTCACTTCAATTCATTCCAATCCACGCCAATCTATTCCACGTCACTCCACTCCATTCCACTCCAATCCACTCCAATTCACTACAATTCACTACAATTCACTCCAATTCACTCCAATTCACTTCAATTCACTTCAGTTGCGGGATCTCCCCCGATACACCCTTACCTGTCCCAGTTTTTAATTATTTTAAAAAAAACACAAAACCCCACAAAACTAACCACCCACAAAAAAAACACCCACCAAAAACCCACAGAAAGAAACCCTCACAAAAAAGAACCTACAATGAATGCGCCTGCGTGGCCCCCTTGCCTTTCAGATCGGACAGGCGCTGGTGGATGCCGGACACTACGCCCAGCCGGAGATCAAGCGCATCCTGCACCAGCTAAACCGGGAGTGGGACGATCTGGCCGAACGCGCCGCCGACAAGGGCGAGAAGCTGCGGCAGGCGGCGCAGCAGGAGCTCTTCATCAAGGCGCTCGAGGACGCGCAGGCGAAGCTCGCCGAGATGGAGCAGCTCGTGTCGTCAGACGACGTGGGAAGCGACCTGCGGGGCGTCAAGGACCTGCTCAAGAAGCACCAGGTGGGTGCGTGGGTTGTGGGAAGAGTAAGTGGGTTGTGGGAAGAGTAAGTGGGTTGTGGGAAGAGTAAGTGGGTTGTGGGAAGAGTAAGTGGGTTGTGGGGAGAGTAAGTGGGCTGTGGGGAGAATAAGTGGGTTGTGGGCGGAGTAAGTGGGTTGTGGGTGGAAGCGAGTGTGGGATGTGGGTGGGTAGGAGTGGGGGTTGTGGATGGGAGGGAGTGTGGTTTGTGGGTGGGTTGGAGTGGGTTGTGGGTGGGAGGGAGTGTGGGTGGGAGGGTGTGTGGGTTGTGGGTGGGAGGGAGTGTGGGATGTGGGTGGGAGGGAGTGTGGGTTGTGGGTGGGTGGGAGTGTGGGATGTGGGTGGGTGGGAGTGTGGGATGTGGGTGGGAGGGAGTGTGTGTTGTGGGTGGGAGGGGGTGTGGTTTGTGGGTGGGAGGGAGTGTGGGATGTGGGTGGGAGGGAGTGTGGGATATGGGTGGGTGGGAGGGAGTGTGGATTGTGGGTGGGTGTGAGTGTTGCTGAGGGTGGATGGGTCAGCACCACAGCGCTAGCCTTCCAGCCATGTGCATGCCAGTTCTATGAATGATGATCATGTTTTAATAATAGGATGATGTATGACAATTAGGAAAGTGTTAGAAGATATATTGTATACATTGCTTTGCTTGGTTTCATCTACCCTATGTAATAATACTGTAGATTTGATAGTAATATAGCAGAGGTAATCTGGGCGGTAAGTTAGTAAATACAGCTGCATGGGTAGTTATGATTTAAGTTTATTGGAAGAAAGAAGCAGGTGTTGGCAGTATATTTACTAATTGACTGGGTCGACAGTGGATGGGTTGTCAGAAGTTATGCTAGGCAGGCGAAGGCTAGAAAAGAGCAGAGATTTCGGGTCATGAAACCAGTGGCCTAGACTCCCAATGGGGAAGCACTATGAAGCCACTATAAGTGCGCACTATCAACAGTCGGTACCCTACCCGATGTGACCTTCGATGTTGCTCGGACATAAGGCTCCAATAAACTAGCGCGACGACTGGTGTTGCAGATGCTGGAGAACGAGATGGACGTGCACTCTGAGAACCTGAAGGCCATCGTGGCGCAGGGCCACCAGATGGCGCGCGAGGGCCACTTCGACTCGGCCGGCATCCTTAAGGCCGTCGAGACTTTCGACAAGAGGTGATTAAAAAAAAAACAAAAAAAACAACAACATTTGTTTAATCTGATGAAATAAGTATAATCAGGAAAAACACGAAGACAGCAAGTATAACTATGGTAGCTTTAATCAAGGTAAGGTTGAAACGTCCGGTTACACAATGTCAGCTGCTCCCTTTGCTCAGATTGGTTTCCACTTTCCATCCACCCACATTGTTTTCCATCCTCCTTCTGCCCGGGTTGTTTTAAACCCTCCCCCTGGCCTCTTTTATTTTAACCCTCCATGTACCCATGTTGTTTTAAACCCTCCCTGTACCCATGTTTTAAACCCTCCCTGTACCCATGTTGTTTTAAACCCTCCCTGTACCCATGTTGTTTTAACCCTCCATGTACCCATGTTGTTTTAAACCCTCCCTGTACCCATGTTTTAAACCCTCCCTGTACCCATGTTTTAAACCCTCCCTGTACCCATGTTGTTTTAAACCCTCCCTGTACCATGTTTTAAACCCTCCCTGTACCCATGTTGTTTTAAACCCTCCCTGTACCCATGTTGTTTTAAACCCTCCCTGTACCCATGTTGTTTTAAACCCTCCCTGTACCATGTTTTAAACCCTCCCTGTACCCATGTTGTTTTAAACACTCCCTGTACCATGTTTTAAACCCTCCCTGTACCCATCTTGTTTTAAACCCTCCCTGTACCATGTTTTAAACCCTCCCTGTACCATGTTTTAAACCCTCCCCCTGGCCTCTTTTATTTTAACCCTCCATGTACCCATGTTGTTTTAAACCCTCCCTGTACCCATGTTTTAAACCCTCCCTGTACCCATGTTTTAAACCCTCCCTGTACCCATGTTGTTTTAAACCCTCCCTGTACCCATGTTGTTTTAAACCCTCCCTGTACCCATGTTGTTTTAAACCCTCCCTGTACCCATGTTGTTTTAAACCCTCCCTGTACCATGTTTTAAACCCTCCCCCTGGCCTCTTTTATTTTAACCCTCCCTGTACCCATGTTGTTTTAAACCCTCCCTGTACCCATGTTGTTTTAAACCCTCCCTGTACCATGTTTTAAACCCTCCCTGTACCCATGTTGTTTTAAACCCTCCCGGTACCATGTTTTAAACCCTCCCTGTACCCATCTTGTTTAAAACCCTCCCTGTACCATGTTTTAAACCCTCCCCCTGGCCTCTTTTATTTTAACCCTTCATGTACCCATCTTGTTTTAAACCCTCCCTGTACCATGTTTTAAACCCTCCCTGTACCCATCTTGTTTTAAACCCTCCCTGTACCATGTTTTAAACCCTCCCCCTGGCCTCTTTTATTTTAACCCTTCATGTACCCATGTTGTTTTAAACCCTCCCTGTACCATGTTTTAAACCCTCCCTGTACCCATGTTGTTTTACACCCTCCCTCTGCCCACATTGCTTTAAACCCTCCCTGTACCCATGTTCTTTTAAACCCTCCCTCTGCTCATATTGTTTTAAACCCTCCCTCTGCCCACATTATTTTAGACCCTCCCGCTGCTCACGTTGTTTTAAACCCTCCCTTTTGCTCACATTGTTTTAAACCCTCCCTCTGCCCACATTGTCTTAAACCCTCCATCTGCCCATGTTCTTTTACCCCACCACCACCCCTCTCGTCTGCCCACATTGTTTAACCCACACCCCCCCCACCCCTCTGCCCATGTTGTAAATCGTCCCTCTGCCCACAGGTTTAACGCGCTCAAGGCGCCGATGGCTCAGCGTCGCCAGAAGTTGGAGGACTCGTACCGCTGGCACCAGTTCAACTTCGACGCGAACAGCGAACTGCAGTGGATCAAGGACCACATCCCAGCCGCCACGTCAGTCGACTTCGGGAAGAACCTCATCGACGCGCGCAACCTGCACAAGAAGCACCAGGTCCGTGTTACCAACAAACCATGAACTTCACATGGTGTTCGAATCCTGGGCGAGTCAAACCAATGACTTACAAAATTTATACTTGTTGCTACCTGCCCTGGCGGACCAGACGAGATGGCGGGCCAGACGTTATGAATTGAGCGTCCGTCTCCCATTTTGGTAGATCGTGGGATTCCAACCCTCGAGTTCAAACCCTGGTCGAGTCAAAGCAATGACTTTAAAATTGATAATTGTCACTTCCTTGCTAGGTGCTCGGCATTACTAGGATTGGGCAAGGACTGGTTAGCTCAGTATCAAGATAATTTTGACTGAGTGGGAAATCGGATCATGGTGCCAATGGCCTGGTCTCCCTCTGGGGAAATACTAAAATGTCGCCATGAGTCCGCACTGTCACAATTCGTTACCCATCGTAATATGACCTTAGATGTTGCCAGGATATAGAACTACAACAAACAACAACGTAAAGTAATAATAATAATTGTAATAATTATTGTATAATCTATACTCAAATGTTTACTCACAGTTCCAATAATAATAGTAAAAACTATACAAATATTTGTACTAATATTTCTAATAATTAGACAATTTATTGTAATTCTAATTCTCTTTTTAGTAATAATTGTATTAATTGTAGTAATACGTGTTGAAAAAGAAAAAAATATATATATGCTATTTAAATATATTATATAAATATTATTTAACGGAGGGTCAATAGCGTTAAACAGGCTGCTAGCACTACACGTGCCCAGCACCGCTCCGTCCTGGGTGACTTAGGTTTGTGCACAGGTAGACAAACCCCATCCAAGTCGCTCCTGAGCTGCTGTGAGCATGGCTATCGACCTCATTCCCGTTGGAAATTTTGACCGATGTAACTAAAACAGTCAGCTATTTTGTTAGCCAGCCAGAGGTATAGTTCTCAACCAATTGAGGATTTGCTTCTGACGTAGGCATCACACTACGTAGGCATCATGGTTGGATAGAAGCAGTTCCTTCTACTATCAAGTGTGTGTTAAGGCTGCTGCCGCATTGGTGGTTATTACGAATGTAAATAAAACAAAAAGCACAACTCTATTCACTGCTACGATCTAATTCTGTTATTTAGAACCATGAAAATTCATTCGGGGGTTGAAATAATGTTTTTTTTGGAGCATAACTTACTCAATAAGTGAAATTCCAAATTAAACCCAAAATCCAATCGATATTAAGGCCGCCACCGCATCGGCAGCGTTATTGCTATTGTCTCTGTACTTTCACTCGGATTTTGGGTTTAATTTGACCAAAATTTCACTTATTGAGTAAGTTTTGCTTCTAAATAACATTATTCCAACCCCCCAGTGAATATTCATGGTTCAAAATAACAGGGACCTGCTTCTATCCATCTATGATGGCCGACTAGGCACTAGTCATGTGGTGCTAATCGTTTGATGTAAATCCTCAATATGTGTGTTCTGTTGTGTCTTCATCATCATCATCATGCTGTCGGTTGCGATGCGACAAAGACTGCTTTCATTACTTGACTGTGGCTCTCAATTTAGCTCTCTGCTGTGAGAGTTGTGTCCATGAGTCGGTCTTAATGTCTCTTACAGAGTTACTAACAATATTGATCTGAAACTAAATTAAGCCTTGGTGGAAGTTGTATGCATGTGCAGATGTTAACGCATTGGTCATTTTTGGTGGGTTTGCAGAAGTTCGAGATGGAGATGGCGAGTCACCAGCCAATGCTGAACAAGGTTCTGACGACCGGCGATGGGCTGGTGCGTGCCAAGCACTTCGCCAGTCCCGCCATCGAGGACAAGTGTAGCGACCTGGGGGACGCCTGGCGAGACATCAATGAACTGAGCGAGCAGCGGCGCGCCAAGCTCGACATCTCACTGCAGAAACAGAAGGTAGGGGCCGGCATGTTACACGTCCACACACACGTCCACACACGAGTCCACACACATGTCCACACACACATGTCCACACCCATGTCCACAATGCATCCACACACGTTCACACACACGTTCACACACATGTCCACACACGTCAACACACATACACATCCACACACGTCAACACACACATCCACACACACGTCCGCACACACGTCCACACACGTCCATGCACACGTCCAACACATACCAACACGTCCACACACGTCCACATAACGATGACCTAACACATTACATACACATCCACACACACGTCCACACGCGTCCACACGTCCACACACATCCACGCACATCCATGCACACATCCATGCACGTCCACACACACATCCACACACATCCCCCACACATCCACACACGCATACACACACTCGTCCACACACACATCCACACATGTCCACACACACATCCACACACACATCCGCGCACACATCCACACACGTCCACACACAATTCCACACACACGTCCACACACATCCACACCCATATCCACACATCCACACACACGTCCACACACACATCCACACACGTCCACACACACGGCCACACACACACATCCCCATACACTCATCACAAACTCATCCACACATTCATCCACACACGCAATCCACACGAATCCACACACATAATCCACACATACATCTACACTCCCCCCCCCACATGCACACACATTCACACACACTCATCTACACACTCATCACATACTCATCCACACATTCATCCACGCGCAATCCACACGAATCCACACACACACACACATCCACACCCATACCCACACAAACACACACACATCATCCCTCTCCCACATTTTTCACAAAATGCTGAAGGAGACACTTCTGAAAACGGCGCGTGTAGCTATCTATTCTCCTCCTTCTCCACCGTCCTGATATGACCTTAGATGTTGCCAGGATGTAAAATCCCAACAACCAACGAACCAATCTCCTCCTCTTCTTCCTCCTCCAGTATCTGTCTGACGCCAACGACGCGGAGTCGTGGATGCAGGAGAAGGCGCAGCTGGTGGCGAGCCAGGACTACGGGCGGGACGAGGACGCGGCAGCCAAGCTGCTGACCAAGCACAAGGCGCTGGAGGGTGACCTGGCCACGTACGTCGGCCTGCTGAAGGATCTGCGCCATGACGCCACCAAGCTCGGACGTCTCGACAAGGACCCCGAGGTTAACACGAAGCAGGTAAGGTTCCCGGGGTGATCAGTACATTGTTTGTTTGTTTGTTTGTTTGTTTGTTTGTTTAACGACCCCCAGAACAAAAAGTAAACATTTTTTTAGATAAATATATTAAATTGGTTATTATGATATACCTTACTTTAGTTTGAAGTAACTTATTTTAAATGACTACGTTTTGAGATATTTTAAGCGAAATTAGTTTTGGCATGCATGACAAAACTCTGACATCATGAGCTTCAGCAGTAACAGCTTCTATTAAATTGAATCAGTACTCCAGTGTATGTGGCAACAAATGTTAACTAAATGCATCCATGTCTAACGTAGATATGTAGAATCCAACCTAGATAATTATTTTGGTTTTGAAAACGGTATACATCATCGGACTATGGACTAATAATATCCATTCCTAACACCTCACCCCACCTCACCCACGTGACATGTTCCAATCCAGGTGGACCTGGAGAAGCAGATGGCGAGTCTGCAGGACAAGTGCGCCGAGCGGCGTCACTACCTGGAGGAGTCCCGGCGTCTGCACGAGTACCTGCGGGAGAGCAACGACCTGGAGCAGTGGATCGGCGAGCAGATGGTGCTCGCCTGCTCGGAGGAGTTCGGCCGAGACTACGAGCACGTCCAGGTGGGTGGCCAGGAGACGCGGTGCATGCCGGGAACCGGAAGTGAAGTTCTCCCTTTTGTATTTGTTTCTTTCATTCATTCTCTTATTCTCTCATTCATTTTCTGTTTTTCTGTGTGAACCAGACGGAATGGCCGAATTAGTTGAGCGTCCGTCTCCCGTTTTGGTAGATTGTGGGATTCGAAAGCACGGGTTCGAACCTTGGTCGAGTCAAACTAATGACTTAAAAATTGATATTTGTTGCTTCCTAGCCAGGCACTCGGCATTTGATTATTAGGACTGGTTGGCTCGGTGACAGGATAATGGGACTGGGTGGGATATCGGGTCATGGTGCTGCTGGCCTGGTCTCCCAGTGAGGCAGCACTATAAAGTCGGCATTAGAGCGCGCTGTCACAAGTCGGTACCCATCTTGATATGATCTTAGCTGTTGCCATCATGGCAATCAATAAATGCCAACAAATAAAATAAATAACCCCCGCCTACCCCTCACCACCATGTATGTACCCATTCTCTCCTCAACTGACCTCGTAATCGTTGTGCCTACAGTTTGTGCAGAAGAAGTTCGACGAGCTGCAGTTGTCGGTGGAGGCTGGGTCGGAGCGCTTCAACCAGTGTGAGAACCTCGCCATGCAGCTGGTCGAGGACAAGAGCCCTTACTCCACGGGCATCCTGGACCGGCAGGAGCAGTTGAGGTGAGCAGTTCGTGAGCATCTAGTGAGGAATTTGCAGTATACAGTCACAACAAGGACACTGGAACTCTCTCCAATGATAATATGTACTGACTGAGCAGAGGAATGGAGCTAGGATAGTGTATGAAACCTGAATTCTGGGAATTTTCAACGATTCCTTTATGGGATATTATCCACGTTTCGCGGAAATTCCATGAGACAGTAATTACTAGGACAATGATAGTATTCTTGAAGCGCATTCTGGTTTCAATGTTCTCCATTATTTACAGATTCACGCTTTTGTGTTTGCCAGGAACCGCTTTCACCCTTGGATATTGAAGAATGTAAACCAATAATTACTAAGATAATGATGCTATTATTGGACCAACATAATTTACAGATAACCTCACCATAGATTTCCGCCGCTTTTTTTTTTGCCGGAGACCACTTTCATCACTGGATTTTGGAAGAATGTAAGCGAATAATTACTAGGACATAAACATTATTTACAGATGACCTCGGTATAGATTTCCGCTTTTTTTGTTGTTGCCGGAGAACACTTTCATGCCTGGAAATTGAAGAATGTAAGCCAAAAATTACTAGGACATTACCATTATTTACAAATGCCAACACCATAGATTTCCGCTTTTTTGTTGTTGCCGGGCCACTTTCATCCTTGAACATTGGAGAATGTAACAAATGACCTCAGCATAGATTTCTGCTTCTTTTTTTCCCCCGGACCACTTTCATCCTTGAACATTGAAGAATGTAACATGACCTCAGCGTAGATTACCTTTTTTGTTGTTGCCGGGCCACTTTCATCCTTGAACATTGGAGAATGTAACAGATGACCTCAGCATAGATTTCCCCCTTTTTTTGCCGGAGACTGCTCTGATCCCTGGATATTGAAGAATGTAAGCCAATAATTACTGGCACAGTAACATTATTTACTATAGATTTCCGCTTTTCTTTTGCCGGAGACCACTTTGATTCATCCCCGTTCATCTTTCTCTGCTCTGCTCTGCTCAGGTCTGTGTGGAAGGAGCTGTCGGAGGCTGTGGCGGAGCGCCACAACAAGCTGTCAGGCGCTTCTCAGATCCACCGCTTTAACCGCGACGTGGAGGACGCCCTGTCGCGCATCCAAGAGAAGTACTCCTCTATCCCGGCGGACCTGGGCCGCGACATCAAGCAGGTAGGCGGCCAGTTATAGGGGCTATCCACTACAAGCATCATAGTATTCTCGACTGTGATGACCCTTCGCTGTGTCAGGAGGACCAGCCGCTGACAGCGCGCTGGTGACGCCGTCCCTGTGATGGAAAATTCCACCCCTCGCTAATGGCGGCCCTCTCCAATCCCCACTCCCCCAATGAAGGTTACGTGCTATCCGGTTGTGCAGTTGTAGGTCACTCTACTTTATTGCCTCAGTGATAATAAAGCGGGGAGCGACCCCCAAAGATTGAAGCAAGCTATGCCGTGTCCTTCGTCCGTTAATACCCAAAAGGAGGACAGCTCATCATACTGTCGAAGATGCGGTTACATTGATAGGAGTATCTTTGATGCTGCTCGTCTGATCCGTGGATACTCGCTGCGGCGCCGAATGAATATAGTATGAATATGAATATGAATAAGCATCGCTTAGGACCGACCCCCCCACATTTTGCATATTTGTTTCCGCTGGTGTTCAAGCACGACATATTCATGATTCATGATTAAATTCTCGCCACTGTCCACCGATCGGTTCTGTCCGTCTAATCCCTTATAATATAATAATATAATATTATTATATTATTATAAGAATATTATAAGAATATTATAATAATATTATAATAATATTATAGTAATATTGTAATAATTCACTTAACGAGGCAACAAGATCGACACAGTTATTGAATGTAAATTGAAACATTATTTATTTCATAATAAAAACAAGTCTGTAACTTCAACGAAGTTGTGCTTTCTAATGGCAAGTGGAGGCATGGAGTGAGCATAGACCGGTCGCTGAGGAGTGCCCGGGGGTGGGGACGGCCTGGTGATGGGGGGCGTCGGTGACTGGAGAGCACGGGCCATAGGGGCACTAGGCATGGCCACAATCTTTTCTAACACATCAAGCCATGTAGCTAGCACTGTTGAGATACTCCTGTTCTCTTGGCAGAGCTGCATAATCGTACCTTGTTGCTCTGCGCGTTTGCGTGCTGATGGTGTGCGTGTTGGGCCGCACTCAGGTTCGGTATCAGAGTCCTCGTTCGGCTGTTGAACATGGCATGACGAACGCGGCATGACGTATCTTCTTTGCAGGCGGCATTGCTGTAGTTACTTAGAGCACTGGGCCACGTGGTGAAGCGCCGTTGTTAGATAGTGTGCATGCTAAGAGAGGGAACCTGCTAGCTTGAGCTCCGGGCGAGAAGTGAGCCACCACATGTTGTCCGATGCAGCAAGAAGGGTCATGTGACCAGTTGCCTTGTAAGCAAATTACCCATGTTAGCTAGGCCAACATGAATAATATTATAATAATATTATAATAATATTATAATAATATTATAATAATATTATGATATAATAATAATAATATTATAATAATATTATAATAATAATATAATAATATTATAATAATATTATAATAATATATTATTATAATAAATAAGTTACGAAATATATTTGTTCTAACCGTGAATACAGCCTTTTGTTATCGACCACGTTGATTCATTTACTCACTGACTCACTGATTCACTCACTCACCCCTCTTCACATCTACACCCACAGGTGCAGAGCTACCAGAAGAAGCACGAGGCGTTCGAGAACGAGCTGGTGGCGCTAGAGGCGCAGCTGCAGGTGCTGGTGGACGACTCTGCCCGGCTGCAGGAGCTGTACCCCGGCGGTAACGCTGAGCAGATCGAGCAGCACCAGGCGCTCGTCATTGAGAACTGGGGCATCCTGCAGGAGCGGGCCGCTAACCGCAGCAACGACCTACAGGCGGCGCTCAACCTCTACCGGTTCTTGGCCTCGGTGAGTCCGGTCCCATGTCGTCCTCTTTATCTGCCCCCCCCCCCCCCTCGCTACGCCACCGCCTTGATTTGTTTTCATATTTTCGGTTTCTTCCCTCATTTTCCCCCTGTTCCCTCCTTGCTCCTTTCATATTTCTTTCTCGTTTCTTTCTCACTTCTTTCTCTTTTCTGCTTCTTTTATTTCTCATTTCTTTGTCATTTCTTCTCATATCTTTCTCATTTCTTTCTCTTTCTTTCTGTTTTTTGTTTGTTTCTATTTCTTTTAAATAGCTTTCTATTTTGTTCTCATTTTCTCCGTTTCTTACCCTTTTTTTCTCATTAATTTCTTCATATTTCTTTTCTTATTAATTTTGTAATTTTCGTCCTCTCCACCTGATTTCTGTATTTATCTCTTGAAAAAAGTCTTGAATTAATAAACCTTGTTTGTAAAAGATTTTGTACGGCACCTCGTTTTCCCAGATGGTCACCCATCCTCATACCGACGAGCCTCAATGCTGCTTAATTTCTGTGATTTGTTAATACTGTGGTGTTTTTTTTAAAGAATGAGGATTCCCACTCTTTAAAATAGTTCTTGTTTTCACTTCAATTATTTCCAAAGTTAGCCATTTAAAATAAAGTTACCTCAAACCACAGTACCATAGAATATAAGGATCAACTAATTTATTTATCTTTAAAAAATGGTAGAAACTGAAACCCATTGGACCAGCGACTTTGAAATTGTTTTAAATATGTGTGATGTATAAGGTATTATACGAGTATAAAACCCTTGCGGAGCGGTTGAAAGAATTGTTTGAAATCCTTATCGAGCCTGCACACGTGATCGTTGTCATCGCGCCCAACTTCCATCACTCGCTCGGGAGAATTCTTTTATATTTTTGTCATCGCTTGCCTGCAGGCCCGGGACCTTGAGCAGTGGGCCTCGCAGCTGGAGACGGAGATGATGTCTGAGATCACGGTGCACGACGTGGGCAGCGTAAAGATGATGCGCAAGAACCACGCCAACCTGAAGGCGGAGATCGATGCGCGCGAGGACATCTTCTCGTCGGTCATCGAGACGGGTCACTCCATGGTCACCGGCGGCCACTTCGCCAGCAACGACGTACGCACCATCTACTGTCTTTTGTTTTTGGTTTAACGACTTTGTTTTCGTTTCACCCCTGGTTTGAGTCGACTGTCGCCCCTGGTTTGAGTCGACTATCATCCCTGGTTTGAGTCGACTCTCGCCCCTGGTTTGAGTCGACTCACCCTGGGTTTGAGTCGACTCTCACCCCTAGTTTGAGTCGACCCACCCCTGGTTTCATTCGACTCACCCCTGGTTTGAGTTGATGCTGACCCGTTGTTTGAGTCGACACTCGCCCCTGGTTTGAGTCGAATCTCGCCCCTGGTTTGAGTTGACTCTCGCTCCTGGTTTGAGTTGACTCTCACCCTGGGTTTGAGTCGACTCTCACCCCTGTTTACAGTTGACTCTCACCCTTGGTTTGAATCAACTCTCATCCCTAGTTTTAGTCGACTCTCACCCTGGTATCAGTCGACTCTCACCCCTGGTTTCAGTCGACTCTCTCCCCTGGTTACAGTCGACTCTCGCCCTGGTTTTACCCGACTCTCGCCCTGGTTTTACCCGGCTGTGTGCCTCGTTTTCAGATCGAGGTCAAAGTGCGCGAGCTGCTGCAGTCGCGAGAGAAGCTTCACGGCACCTGGCAGGAGCGCAACGAGTACCTGCGTCAGCTGCACGACCAACAGGTGTTCCTGAGGGACGCGCGCCACCTGGAGACACTGTCTGCCTCACAGGAAGTAGGTCATGGAGCAGGTTATGTCTGCTTAATATCGTTATTAAAAAAGTTGTATATATATAAAATTACGTTCATTGGTTAAGCAGGAGAAACTTGAGACAAGATGGGATGGCCGAATTAGTTGAGCATCCGTCTCCCGGTTTGGTAGACCGTGGGATTCGAACACGCCGGTTCGAACCCTTGTCGAATAAAACCAATGCCTTAAAAATTTATACTTGTTGCTTCCTAGCCTGGCGCTCGGCATTATTAGGATAGGGCAAAGACTGGTTGGCTCAGTGTCAGGATGATGTGACTTGAGTGGGGTATCGGGTCATGGTGCTGGTGGCCTGGTTTCCCAATGGGGCAGCACTATAAAAGTCGACATGAGTGCGCACTGTCACAAGACGGTACCTGTCCTGATATGACCTTAGATGTTGCCGGATGTAAAACTCCAACAACCAACCCTTTGTTTGAAGGCGTACCTAACGAGCCGTGACCTCAGCTCCACGGTCGACCAAGTGGAAAGTTTGGTGAAGAAGCATGAGGCGTTCGAGAACCTGCTCCTCACCCAGGACCAGAAGGTGGACGCCATGAGAGAGTTGGGTGAGCGACTCATCCACGAAAAGAACTTTGACGCGCCCAACATCGGGACGACGATTGTTGCGGTTACAGACAGGTGATCTTCTACTTCTGTACTTTGGCATAGCCAGATAATGATATCAGGGTCCGTACAGGGCCTGGAAAGTCTTGAAAAGTCTTGAAAAGTATTGAACTTCATTTGTCCCATTTTATTGCCTCGAAAAGCCTTGAATAGCCTTGAATTTAACCTATTTTAGGTAATTAGTCATGAAACGCTTTGAATTCCATTAAAGTTTAAACTGTCCCCACTGATCTAAATTAGTCTGAAATCACCATTTGCCATTGTTGTTTTTTCCTTATATCCAAATGAAAATGGTCTCCTATCAAAAACAGCCTGTAAAGCCTGTAATTTAAATGGCTGGAAGAACAGTGCCTCGGCGCTGAAAAAAAAATGTATGTTCTGATGAATAAACTGTTTTACCAATAGTTTAAAAAAGGGTGTCTATAGGCCCTTCATGGTCACCCATCTAAGCACCCACAGGGCGCAATGTTGCGCAAGTTCAGTGATCGGATCATAACTGGTGTTTCTAATGCAATATTTGTGCAAAATACAACTATGTGGGTTATGTTGCTTGTAGACGGAAGCGGGTTAAGGAGCTGTGTGATGTGCGCCGGAAAAAGCTCGGGGATGCCCTGCTGTACGCCCAGTTCAACAGGGATGTGGCCGAGGTAAGCCGACGCTCAACCGAGCCTTAATTGACTCATAAAATTGATACTTGTCGCTCCCTAGCCTGGCGCTCGATATTAATAGCTTAGCTCAGTGTCAGGATAATGTGTGACTGAGTGGGATATTGGGTCATGGTGCCGGTGGTCTGATTTCCCAATGGGGCAGCAGTATAATATAAAGTCACCATGAGTGCGCACTGTCACAAGTTGGTACCTGTCCTGATATGGCCTTAGATGTTGCCAGGACATAAAACTTCAACAACCAACCAACCATTTAATTCAATTATTCTTTATTCTATTCAGCAATAAATGCTTAAAAGTACTTAGTCCGATGAAAACGTCAAATTTGCGAAAATCTGATGCTTTCAGCGGACAGGTAGGAACCAGGTTTCAACCAGTACTCTCCAAACATATCCCTTGCATCATACCCATGGCCAATCATTACAGACTCCGCTTGGAGAGCGTTCTGCTGTCATTTTGTTCTGACCTTATCGTCCACCGTTTTCCTCTGTGAGACCACGTTCATCCCTAATGCGTGTTTGTCGGCAGGCTGAGGGATGGATGGTGGACAAGCTGCTGGTGGCCCGCGAGGAGCAGTTCACGACGGACGTCAAGGACCTCCAGGACAAGATGAAGAAGCTCCAGAAGCACCAGGCTTTCGAGGCCGAGATTGTCGCCAACAGGGACCGTATCAACGCCATCACAGAGGTTAGCGTCTGCACACACGGTGAAATATACATTCATGCACATGCACAGACACATGTCACAATCATACACATGCACAGACAAATATTGCAGTCAGTCAAACACATGCACATACACATGTCAGTTATATCCATGTACATCCAGTCATACACATTCACAGACACATGTCACACAATCATACACATGCACAGACACATGTCAGTTATATGCATGCACAGACACATGTCACATCCAGTCATACACATTCACATACCCATGTCAGTCATACACATGCACAGACAAATGTCACAGTCAGTCAAACACATGCACATACACATGTCACTAACAGTCATACACATGCACAGACACATGTCAGTTATGTGCATGTATATCCAATCATACATATTCAGATACACATGTCACACCCCTGCACACACATGTCACATCCAGTCATGTCACATCCAGAAACATGTCACATCCAGTCATACACATTCACATGTCACAGTCATACACATGCACAGACACATGTCACACAGTCATGCACAGACACATATCACAGTCATACATGTCCGCAGACATGTGCACATATTTGTGAAAGGCACGTGCAAAAATAGAAATATACACACAGATGCACACATGGGCGGACCTCTGCATGCATGGGCACAGGAATATACACATATGTACACACACACACACATACACACACACACACGCACATAAACACATACATACGGACTTTGAATGTCAAATATTTAAAAAAAAAGGTTGTAGCAAAAGATCCCGAAACAAACCCTTTCAACACCTTCTCTCCCCTCTCACTCTCTGCCATACAGAAGGGCTTTTACCACCATCTCTCTCTGTCCTACAGAAGGGCCTTTACCGCCATTTATCTCTGTCCTACAGAAGGGCTTTTACCACAATATATCTGTGTCATGCAGAAGGGCTTTTACCACTATCTCTCCCTGTCCTACAGAAGGGCTTTTACCACCATCTTTCTCTGTCCTACAGAAGGGCCTTTACCACCATTTATCTGTGTCCTACAGAAGGGCTTTTACCATAATCTATCTGTGTCCTACAGAAGGGCTTTTACCACAATCTCTCCCTGTCCTACAGAAGGGCTTTTACCACCATCTTTCTCTGTCCTACAGAAGGGCTTTTACCATAATCTCTCTGTCCTACAGAAAGGTTTTTACCATAATCTCTCTGTCCTACAGAAAGGTTTTTACCACCATCTATCTCTGTCCTACAGAAGGGGTTATACCACCATCTCTCTCTGTCCTACGGACGGGCTTTTGCCACCATCTATCTCTCCTACAGAAGGGCTTTTGCCACCGTCTCTCTGTCTCCTGCAGAAGGGATTTTACTACAATCTCTCTCTGTCCTACAGAAGGTCTTTTACCACAATCTTCCCTACAGAAAGGATTTTACCACCATCTATCTCTGTCCTACAGAAAGGCTTTTACCACCATCTATCTCTGTCCTACAGAAGGGCTTTTACCACCATCTCTCTCTCTCTGTCATACAGAAGGGTCACCTGCTCATCGAGCGGCGGCACGAGGCGTCCCCAGAGATAGGGAAGCGCGTCAAGCTGCTGTCGTCGCAGTGGTCCGAGTTGCTCCGTGCCACCGCCTACCGCGGCAAGGGCCTCGAGGAGGCGAAGGACATCCTGCAGTTCAACGAGGAGGTGAAGAAGGTGCTGATGTGGATCCGTGAGAAGGAGAGCCTCGTGTCGGCCGGCGACACCGGGCGCGACTACGAACACTGCCTCGAGCTGCAGGCACGCCTCGACGACGCAGAGGATGTGAGTGTGCCGCCACGTCACTTCCCGTTTGGGCTGCTCCCTTCGGTGCTGGTTCCGGAACGTTGGATGCCAGCTAGACACAGGGGTCGGGGGTGGGGGGTGGGGGGTGTTGGGGGGGAGGTATGATCATGATGGTATTGACATCTCCATGACAGTATGGTGTTGGCTCTCCGTGACTATGATTTGACAGTGAAAATGATTTTATTTTCACTGTCAACACCTCATATGGTATAAGAGCAACAATGTAAGAGCATTGGATGTCGGCGTCGAATGGCATAGTTATAGTTTAGCATTGACAGAGGTGTTGGAAAGTTCTACAAATTATCCTGAATGTAAAGATAGAGAAAATACAACAACCCTGTTTGTTTCTAGGATACTTTAATATGAAACAAAGAAATGCACTACACTGTAACAATTGTGACGCCGACATCTGTTAAAGATGTCGGTGTCAACTATTGGATGTTGGCATCGAACGGCATAATTATAGTTTAGCATTGACAGAGGTGTTGGAAAGTTCTTAAATTTATCCTGAATGTACAGGTTGAGAAAATACAACCCTATTTGTTTCTAGGATACTTTAATATGAAACAAAGAAATGCACTACACTGTAACAATTGTGATGCCGACATCTTAAATTGACCACCAATTGGCCCATTTTCATGAGACCGACTCATATATATTTTGTTATGGATTCAAAATAATTATATTAGATATGTCCTTTTAACAATATTTATATACATGTATTTATTAGAAATATATATTATATATATATATTACACTTGTTCTATCAAATACCATGTAGTTATGTATTATGTTATATTATATACCATATATTTATTAACATTTTTCTATAAGAGATCATTACATTTTTTCTATTGAAGATCATGTTTTTATTTATGTTTATATATTAGAAAATTCTATCAAATATGTAGGCCCCCCCTATTTATTTATAGTAGATCTTCGATATATGCGTTTATTAAAATTTATATTCATGCGTATTTAAAAAATACCATTAAATATGTACTTATTTATCTATATTTATACTAAATTGCAATTTTTCTATCGAAGGTCATGTATTTATATTATCTTATAAAATCTATATCCGATATCATGTATATATTTATGTTATCTTGGACATTTTTAATTTGATATCATCTATTTATATTATCCTGTAAATGTTGTATTCGATATCCCGTATTTATTTATATTATCATATTTTTATTTATCTACATATTTCAACACGCCCTCCTGCCCCAGTTGATCACGTGGTAGTACGGGGAATACTCACTGAAGTCTGCTGCCGAATTCTACAATGGGTGGTACCTTCCAGAGTCGGCTAACAACCAGTAGACAGACCAGTAGACAGAGCAGTAGACAGGCTCCTTCACCTTGGTTGTGTTTTTCAGGGGGTGAACGTCGACGAGAAGAGGATCCAGGCGATCAACCTCCTCGCAGACAAGGTCATCAAGCAGGGTCGTACGGACGTCGGCAGCATCCAGGAGCAAAAGGCTGTGCTCAACAAGAAGTAAGTATATTCAACTGACGTTGTTAAAAAAAAAATCTATATCTAATACCAAATGGTAGTTAAGTTTTAGGGTCGTTCTGATCACCACTCCTCTGTTAATCAACATTGCCAACGCGCATCATCATACTCCACTGAAGCTTCGCTATGTATGGGTTGTTAATAGCATGTCTTTTTTTGCCTACCATACACATTTCAGATTAATTTTGATGGTGTGTTTTTTTTACTACATTTGGTCACTTCGACCAGAGTGGCATCCATTTTTAGTCACCTAACCACAAGTGTTGTTAACTCCGCCTTTAGATAGTGCCAGAGATATGGTTTACTGCATAATGGTACAGATGGATTTCACCAGATGGCAGCACTATATTGAAGTGGGACCATGTATGAGTCCGGAATATAGCAGAGAACGTAGATATATGTATGTATACACAGTCTCTGAATATAGTCAGAGACCGTGAAATGGCAGTTCAAAACATTGGTCCAGCGATCCCAGTTAACCCATGCGCAGCATAGTATATATATATATTTAAAGCATTGTAGTAGTCTGCACTGACCTCACGCAAGGAGCCATATAGGTGGGCATGCATAGGATATGGTGATGACACCAGGAAGCCTCGGTAGTGTAATGGTTAACGCGCTAGCGCCGGAATGTCAGAGATGTGGGTTCGATTCCTGCTCTAAGAGAAATCTTTCCCATTTTCAAATATATTGATCTTTGGGATTGGCAGAAACTCCGAACTATTGGATTATTCAAATTTGATAATTAAACAAAATTTAAAATCTTTTTATTTACCCACCCCCAAAACCTAAAACATTGTTATGTTAACCCCTTTCAGATGGACGAGCATCCAGGTTTCACTCGCCAAGCACAAGGCTAAGTTGGCAGCAGCCTTGGAGATTCACGCATTCAACCGTGACGTGGATGACATCAACGACCGGATCAATGAGAAGGTAACGCACGACGGCACGCCAGTTGGACACATGACCCAGAATGCACCGCTCACACACTTAACTAACCATAGCTGTGAGAGTAGGTCAGGGATGAACGGTCGGCTATTTTTATCCGCAAACTTAAAGCGGACAACAAGCCCTTCCATACTGTTGGTGAATCCTGCCAAGTTGTCCGGAAAGGAGGTTTTCCGCTTTAAAAAAAGAAAGCTGCATAGTGTGATGATGAAAGCATCACATTTTCAAAACCAGATCACTGAGCTAGATGTGAGCCTATATGTAACTTAGATACTAGTGCACTATTTAAGCACTTATTGTTGCATTGAAGGGGATTCGAAACCTATTAAGCACTTATTGTTGCATTGAAGGGGATTCGAAACCTATTTAATAGAACCTGGTTCTGCTGAAGCCAATGGTGTCAGAATTTCGACGTGCTTGCCAAAATTAATTTCATTTTAAATATCGCAACAAAGTGAACCATTTATAATAAAAATTACTTCAAACTAAATTAAAGTAGATTATAACCATCAATTTGATCTATATATCTAAGAAAATGATAGAATCTCAAACCCGTCAGACTATCGAACTTTAACTAGAGCCGACTTTCATCCCTGATAGATACAAGCCTGTACTCACCAATTTACTGTTCGCAATCTATCTAATCTATCTGTTGCACATGATATGTACCTGACTATTAAAGCCCATGATTTTTGTTTTGTTGGTGCATCTTGAGGCTGCTCTAATTATTGTTTATAGAGTGTACTGTCCTTATAATACTGACTGCACTTAACTGTTGCACTCGTGGTGGCTGTTCACATTATGTTGTCTGGCTTTGTTGGTGGCGGGGTGGGTTGTCTGGCCCTTGACATGAGCATGGCAGCTTAAGAAAGGGGCAACATCCAAAATACTGACACTCGGTAGTGTTTGTCGTCTGCAATTGTTTAATTTGACTGAGCAGCTGACATTTTGACCTCATCGACTGAACCTTCATTGAAAGTGGACGACTTTTAGTTAATAAAAAGATCTGACATACATTTTGATTGGCATCAGATGACATTTAGTGGTTGCAGACGAAAACCTTAAAAGTGACCGTGACACATGCACCTAGTTCTTAAAGAAATTTGATATAGCAGAGAACGTAGATATATGTATACACATATGGACATGAATTTGGCGGACAGCAGCCGACATTTAGTGATCAGACATTTAGTGATCAGAGAGACATTTAGTGATCACAGACGGAAACCTTAAATGTGAGTGACCCTTTGTTGGGTTAACTTGCTGTAATACATGCACCTTTTCCTTAGAGAAAATTGATGATGGTGAGACCTATGGACATGAATTTGACGGACAGCAGACGACATTTAGTGATTGCAGACGACACCCTAAAAAGTGACCTCTTTTCTTGCGTCCATTCGCTATAACACACATGCACGTTTTCCTTAGACCAACCTGATGGAGGTAACGTATAATCTTGCCGAGAAGCTGGTACTCCCGACTCAGGAAGTGCTGCTCTCTCAGAACCCTTCGGTTCACGAGGACATTAACAGAGCCGTCAGGCTCCAACAACAGCAGCAGCAGCATAGGCGGAAGTCTCAGCACAGACTTTACGGCATTTCCGAGGAAGGCCTCAGCGGGCTGGAAACACCCGCGCACACAGACGAAGAGCTCACCGAAGCGTATGACCTGGACCGGCAGCGGCGGGAAGCTCTCCTCAACAACCTAGTCGAGTCAGCTGTGGATGACGACAATCCCGACGTTGCCATAGTTACTGGGCAGCGTTTGCCGCCAGGGGAGATGCCGTGCGCGGCGGCGCCCTGCCCGGGTGTGCCTGACAGCGAGGCGACGGAAGTGTTGGCTGACACTGCGGTGAGAGACGAGGCACCCTCGCCTCTCTCCTGCGCCGACTCTCGCGAGAACTCGGGGTCACGTGGGCGGCCGCTTGTGGCGGAAGGGCCGGCGGGCGGAGGGCCTGACGTGGACTCGGAGGGGGTGATGGGGTTACAGGCTGAGCAGGGGCAGCGGGCACCACGGGAGGCGAGGCGAATGAGTGTTATAGATGAGGTAACACTCTCACAGATACTAACACCCCCCATCTTCCCAAATGACCCTAGTTTCCTGCTGCACTCCGAAAATGCGCGGTTATCACGCGCATGCCCTCCATGCATTGGCTTTTTGCTATCTAATAAGCATCTTTGCTTTATTTATTTTTTTTTTTTTTATCATTTAAAAAATTTAATATATTTTTGTTTAATTTCACATGAAATTCATTCTGCCTGCTTTTCATTCTGCATCTTCTATTTGTGGCCCATCCTAATATGACTTCAGCTGTTGCTAGGATGTAAAACAAAACAAATCTATTTGTGGCCTGTCTTGGCATATCTTTATATATTATATTATTTCACGTCAATTAATTTGATTTGATTTACTTGCCTGATCAAATTAACTGTTATTAAAAACTGCTTTGCTTTGTTTAATTTGTTAAATTGTTGGTTTGGCTTGTTTGCATTTGCCTTGCTTTGTTAAGACATGGAATGGAATGAATGTAATTATAGACTGAGAGCATGGGTCTAATGTATGTTATTAATATCACAATGTCGAAAAGGAAATGATTAGGACAACATGCGATAGCTGTTTTATTTGGCCCCAAAAAAGAGAAACAGTGGGAGTGAAAAAACCCGAAAGAAAGACTTAAGATATTTACCCACTTTTAATAATGATGATAATAATATAATAATAATAATAATAATAATAATAATAATAGGAAGGGACAGAAATATAATTGAACATTTTCTTGTTATTTTCTAAAACAAACAAAGTGAAATAAGAGTAAGAAGAATTTATTGATAATATTTTCCTTAATGATTTTGAGAGTATAAGAATTATTTCAAAGAGAGATGAAAGTGAATGATTGGCAGCAGACGACAATTAATTCAACTATGCTTAAGGCTGGCACTGATCCCCTCAGTCCCACTATTGACCTGTTCCTTTCTTTTCTTTCCCTTTCCTTTGTTGTTCTGTTGTTCTGGTATTATTATTGTTATTTTTATTTAGATTAAAATTATTATTATTATTATTCACACGGTCCTTCCCTTGTGCAGGCTCTGGCGGTGTCCGTGGAGGACTATGGGAAGGACCTGGAGGCTGTACAAGCCCTACAGAGGAAACAGGAGGAGGTGGAGAGGGACATGACCGCTCTCCAAGCACAACTGGAGGTGGGTGGCTCCTGTATTTTTCTGAGATAAATACATTAGATTGAAATAGATTAGATTGATTGTTATAATCTACATTACTTCCCCGTCCTGATATGACCTTAGATGTTGACATGACATCAAACTCCATTAACCAAGCAACTTTACTTTACTTTAGGTTGAAGTAACTTTTATTTTAAATGGCTAACTTTGGAGATATTTCGAGTGAAAACATGCTAAAGTTCCCAAACATATATTTATTTACTAGAACCCTTCCTACGCGGTGGCCGAATCGGTAGAGGGCCGGCTTCCGGTGCAGAAGGTCCACAGTTTAAGACCCGGCTGGTCAACCAATGACTTACAAAAATGATACTTGTCGCTGCCTAACCTGGTGCTCGGTATTAATAGGATAGGACAAGTACTGATTAGCACAGTATTGGGATAATGTGACTGGGATATTGGGTCATGGTGATGGGAACTTGTCCACCATTGGGGCAGCACTATAAAGTCACCATGAGTATGCACCCGTCCTGATATGACCTTAGATGTTGCTAGAATGTAAGACAACAACAAACAAACAATAACCCTCCCCCCCCCCCCAACACATCACTGTTCATTAAATAAACATCATTCTCATTGCCTGATCACTGCACACTTTCTAAATATCAGAAAAATGTACGATTATACGTGTGTTGTTGCCAGGACCTAAAACCCAGCAAACATACTAAAGGCACATTGTTTGTGGTATGCACATTTGGTTTCATGTGCTTTGACAAAGTTTGATAGGAAATTTGTTTTCTTTAATTGTTTAAATTACATCTGGTTCGTTATGTAAAACTGTAACTTGTATAATCAAGACACTACAAAAAAGACTCAAATTTCTAATTATGAAAATATATTTGTTTTAATTCAATCTTAGAAATTGGAACGCCGGGCGAACCAGCTGTGCCGGAAGTACCCGGAAATGGGAGCTGGGATTGAACGGAAGCAGCAGGAGGCGCTCGACAACTGGGAGAGGCTGGAGGATTTGACCACTGTGCGCAAACTCAAGCTGGAGGACTCCTACCAGCTGCAGAAGTTCATCACCGACGCCAAGGAGCACGTGAGTGCAGCTTTTAGCGCATTGGTGTATGTGTCGTACATTGCATTATTCGACACGCGTCACTTTGATACAGAGACGCCTTCTGCTTGGCCGAATGACACTTGCGCCATATGAAGTTACCCGAATATAGGTCCATAGTAAATCGCAAAATAGTTCGGTAAATGTGGAATGCAATTTTTGAAAACCTGAGGGATGGCGTGTACACACTTGTCGGCATTCTAATAGTCCGAGTGACTGGGCGGGTTGATTTCAAATGGGCCAAAGCTGAGGCCCATTTGAAATCACACCGCTCACCCACCTACTCAGACTTGCATATGCTGACTTGTATTTTATTTTTTGTTAAAGGCGATTTTTTATCCTTGAATTCTAGACACCCCACAGAAATGCGTAAACGCCCTTTTTTTGTAAGAAGCAAAAAAACCCACACAAAAACTTTAAATTAAATCACTTTTATTTGTGTTCCAGGACAAGTGGTGCAACACGATGGTCAAGCAGATTAAGGGTGCAGAGCTGGCTAAGGACGTCCTGGAGGCGGAAGAGCAAGTCGAGATTCACCAGGAGCGCAAGGTAAGCAAAGCCGTGTTATAATTTATTACTGGCCCTGCTTCCAGTGCTTATCTTAAAGTTGCCCGTCCTGATATGACCTTAGATGTTGCTAGGACGTGAAACAACAACAAACAAACAAAATCTTAAAGTTGCATAGTCCGATGGTTTTGATTTTCCGTCATTTTCTGAAATAAATATAATAGGTTGACTCGGTCATTTACAATTTGGCCATTAAGGTCTTCAAGTCTATGATGTTACCATATTTTGACTATGGGGATATAATCTTCATGGGAGGGAGTAAGGTGCGACTACATAAACTGCAGAGGCTCCAAAATAGAGCACCAAAGATATGATAGCATGAGTAATATTCCTCATATGCATACAACAAATCTCAAACCGAAAAAAAATAAGGTGCACAAGAAGCAACAATGGTCCGTTACTAGCAATGGTAAAATCAAAATGCAGTGCATATGATCGCAGTGCAGCTAACGTGAGTGCCAATATTTGGAATAAACTGCCAGCTGCAACACAAAATGCAGAAAACAGTGTTTAAGAAACTACTAAAAAATAATGTAATCAAGTTTAAATGGACTTGCATAAAGTATAATAAAAGCTGGATGTTGGACTGTTTGCAATCTACAGTTACAAACCATAAATAAGAAGCAAGAAAACCTAAATTATTACTCAAACAAAATTCAACAGATTTAATTACAAATTGGATTAGTGCTGTCCAGCGGTGAAAACAAGTGTTAACACACTTATCCGTTATGAGCAGGGTAAATAAATTGATCAATAAAAAAAAAAAGTTCATTATAACATATCTCACTTTAGATATAGATATAGTGATAACCGTACTATTTGCTCGGGGACCAGGTTGAGATTGACGGGCGCCACGACCACTTCCGGTCGGTGAAGGAACACGGGCAGTCGTTGGTTGACGGCCAGCACTACGCTCATGCAGAGGTGGTCGAGTTCCTCGAGCAGCTAGACGCCACGTGGTACGATCTGAATGTCACGTGGGAAGACCGGAAGCAGATCCTGACGCAGTGCTACGACCTGGAGGTACGCCTGTCCGGATCACTCTGGTCTAGTCTGTCGCCGCCATTTTTGCCATTTAATTATTTTGGTGAAATATTGTTTTATTTGCCTATCACAATAAGTCACCCTGACATTTTTTCATTGCGAAGTAAAGTCGGTCCACTTTTTGTGATGTGTTACTGCTGTCAGAGGATGGGGGTGTATTTTGTGGGGTTTTTTTTCTCCAAATGAGAAGCATTGCATCTAGAGCCGGTTTCGAAACCACACTTCTTGCCATTCATGGGGATAGCATCATAAACATCAAACCAGCTAGGATCCTTGAGTTAATCACTCTATCAACGTCCACATGTTTATACCTATAAGCCGACCAAACCCACGCTACCATATTAAATTATTAAATAAAAATCAAATCAAATCAAAATGGCAAATATCCCCAAAGTACAAGATTACCAGTGTGTGGTATCTTCCATTAAACTTTTCTTTAATCGTTGTAATCCTTCGACATATATTTTTGCCGTATTTTGACACATTTATCCAATTAAGAATTACAGGTGAGTTTTCATATTAGTATTTAACTGATGGATGCTTTTTTTTCTAGGAAAACCAAAGTTACAAATTCTCACTTTTCACTGCCCACAAGGCGTAAAATAGCAATCAATCAACCAATCAGTCTATTAATGCAATAACCCACAATTGACACACCTCCCCCCCCCCCCCCCCCCCCCCCCATATTGTAGGTCTACAACGAATACGCCGACCAAGCCGACACCTGGCTAGCCTCCAAGGAGGCCTTCCTGGCGAACGAGGACTTGGGCGACTCACTCGGCGGTGTCGATGAGCTCATCAAGAAGCACGCCAGCTTCGAGAAGACGCTCGGCGCGCAGGAGGAGAAGATCTCGACCCTGGAACAGTTGGCGCAAGCGCTGCTGGCACAGGACCACTATGCCACCGAGGTGATCCGGGGCCGGTGTATCAACGTGCTGGAGCGGTACGGCCGGGTGAAGGCGACCACGCAGGCGCGACGCAGCAAGTTGGGGGATGCCTACAACTATCAGCTGTACAGGCGCAACATCAGGGAGGCGAGTACCCACCATTGTTGTTGTTGTTTTTGTTATTATTAGTAGTAATTATTATTTACAGTGTTTGTACTGGTCACAAAAAACTAAAAAGTACTCATTTTTGAAAATGCAAACATTAAGTACTGAAAAGTCGTATAATACACCCCCTGCCAGTTAAGCTGGAAAGTACCCGAATAGAGTGGTTCCAGATTCTGCCGATAGATGTCACTAGCTTACCTGGCGGGGGGTGTATTATACAATAAGTATTATAAGTCATTAAAAATTATACATGACTTAACAAATTTGATTCATACGTAGGACCAAGCATGCTGACGTCAGGAATCCCAACTTTGTTTAGCCTGACGGGGCGCGGTGGCCTAATCGGTAGAGTGCAGGCCTCTCGTGTGGGAGATCAGGAGTTCAATTCCCGTTCGATTCAAACGAATGTCTTATAGAATAGAATTGTCGCTTGGTCACCATGGTTACCATGTCATGATAACTATGGTGACCAAGAGTTTCTACTTTCTGCAGGTTGCAAACTGGATTGAGGAGAAGATGGCCGTGGCGACAGACGAGTCCTACCGGGACCCTACCAACCTGCAGGGCAAGATCCAGAAGCACATGGCCCTAGAGGCGGAGCTCGCCTCCAACAAGCGCCGCCTGGAGGCTGTAGCGATGGTAACTTCTGGCTTCTACATTTGTGATCATCGGGTCCGGTGGCTGATTTTGTAGAGCGCCGGCCTCGCATGCGGAAAGTCGGGAGTTCGGTTCCTGGTCGAGTCAAACCAAGGACTTATAAAATTGATACTTGTCGCTTCCTCGCCTGGTGCTCGACATTAATAGGAAAGGGCAAGGACTGGTTAGCTCAGTGTCAGGATAATGTGACTGAGTGGGATATTGGGTCATGGTGCTGGTGGCCTTGTCTCCCAGTGGGCCAGTGTTATAAAGTCACCATGAGTGTGCCCTGTAACAAGTTGGTACCCATCCTGATATGACCTTAGCTGTTGCCAGGACTTAATCCAACCAACATTTGTGGTGAGGTTGGTTCTCCCTACTCGAACCTCCGAACCGGACTAGGAAAGAATAACTAATTTTGGAGCAATTTGAGCTAAAGAAAACCCCACAAAAACCCATGAAATAATTTGGGCAAACTTGTCAAAGCTCCTGTAACTATGACTCAGATTGTCACCTCCCGATGACCACATGATGTGGGTTCACCTACTGATATAGGTAGCAAGGGTCCCTTAGAATGAGGGAAAGACTAATGAGGTCACATGATTGACCTAATTGGTTAGTGGCTTCCCTGCTTAATGGCCATCTCAATGTGTCCAAAGGGAAGGGGGTCATTCATTTACTGATTATTCTGTATATGCTGTCCCAAATCATTAGTTAATGCATGATTATATAGAATCAAATGTAGGTAAGTATTTCGGATTTGAAAAATGAGAACAAATTTCTTCGGACCATGCAACTTTAAAATCGGGTCAGTTTAAGCGATGTTGAGCCCCATCAATACTTGGATGGGCGACCACCTGGGAAGACAAGTTGCAGTAGACGTCTTGATAGAGGCTCACAACTTAAGCCCCAGTCACACTACAGCTTGCGACCGCTTGCGACCACTTTGGACCAAAGAACCCACAGTAACTGGCGACCTCCTTACGACCAAAGCAATGGTCGCCAACTTCCTTGCAATTGGTCAAAAGGTGGTTTTTAGTGCAGTAGCTGCAACCTCCTTGCAACTAAAATAGTCGTAAGGGGGTCGGCAACCACTTGTGACCTCTTTGCGACCAACCTTTTTTGTGGTTGTAAAGTAGTTTGCAAGTGGTCGCAAGCAGTAGTATGACTGGGGTATAACTCAGGGGTGGGTGGGTAGCTCGTTGGCAAGGTGTAAGAAGGAGACCTAACGGGGGTGGTGCGGGCTGGGTTTCAGGAGGCGGAGGAC
The DNA here is from genome assembly GCA_030323885.1 of Branchipolynoe longqiensis. Lineage (NCBI taxonomy): Eukaryota > Metazoa > Annelida > Polychaeta > Phyllodocida > Polynoidae > Branchipolynoe > Branchipolynoe longqiensis. The sequence continues at coordinate 126,191,159 of CM059186.1, read as the reverse complement.
CTCACCTCTGCGAAGCACTACGCGAGCGCTGACCTGGAGGAACGGCTGCACCAGCTGAACCAGGCGTGGATGCAGCTGGAGGCGGCGAGCACCGAGAAGCGCGAGCGGCTCGATGAGGCCTACCAGGTAGGGGGTGCTCCTTTGTGCATCAAAGAAAGAGTAGCTGAATTCTTTTTATAAGAATTTCAGTAAAATAAGTTAAAAGAAAGAAGTTTTTTAAAGTAAAAGAAGGATTATTTTTTCAGTCTTTTTTAAGTAAAAGAAAGATTAGTTTAATTTTTTTAATATTTTTAATTAAAAGAAAGATTAATTTTGTAAATGTATTTTTAAGTAAAAGAAAAAGATTAGATATTTAAATGTTTATTTTAGTTAAAAGAAAGATTAGGTTTTAAAATGTTTAAAGTAAAATAAAAATATATGTATTTACAAGATATAAATAAAATCTTTCTTTTAAATTATTTAAAAGATATAACAAAATTGTTTAGAAAGTCGGACAAAAAGGGTTTTTTTAGGGTTGAAAATAATTTAAAAAAAATAAAATCGAAATATAAATACAAAGACAAATGTCTTCTGAAGTAATTGGCAATACAACTTCTCTAAGAAACTTAGGGAGACGCCCATTGCATTAGATTAGATTGATTATCAAATTAACCTACTCCTCTGCAAATTATGCTTATACACTCTTTTTCTCCTTTTCTATTTCACGTTAATGCCGGAATAATAATAATAATAATAATAATAATAACAACAAATGGTAGATCAGAAGCTGACTGACGCCTCCTGTGGTCCCCTTCTCCAGGCTCTGCTGTTTAACCGGCTGTGTGACGACATGGAGTCGTGGATGGACGAGATGGAGACGCAGCTGTCATCCGAGGATCACGGCCGTGACATCACGTCAGTGACGAACCTACTAAAGAAGCACCAGGTAGGAACGTGAACGTCGTCATGGATGTCGTGTAGAAACAAGATCAGACGGGATGACCGAATGGGTTGAACGTCCGTCTCCCATTTTGGTAGATCGTGGGATTCGAACCCATGAGTTCAAAACCTGGTCGAATCAAACCAATCACTTAGAAATTGATACTTGTCACTTCCTAGCCAGACGCTCAGCATTATTAGGATAGAGCAAGGACTGGTTGGCTCAGTGTCAGGATAATGTGACTGAGTGGGATTTCAGGTCATGGGGCTGGCAGCCTGGTCTCCCAGTGGGGCAGCACTATAAAGTCGCCATGAGTGTGCATTGTCACAAGTCAGTACCAGTCCTGATATGACCTTAGATGTTGCAAGTAATATCGTAAGTTTGACGTAATATTTATAATCAGGGATGATAGATCGCGATTCCGCGCATTTCCGGGATTTTTCAATCCTGCAGCACCATCAGCGTATACTAATATGTAGTGCAGACTGCACAGCACTATCAGCGTATACTACTAATAAATGTTCCAAGTGCCACAGCACTATCAGCGTACACTACTAATACATGCTTCAAACAGCGCAGCACTATCAGCGTATACCAATATATATGAAACCTGACTTCGGGAAATTTTTCGCGAATCCCTGACAATGCTAAACCTATGGGAGAATATCAGCATTTCCGCTTTTTTTCCCGGAGACCACTTTCATCCCTGTGAAAGTGCTAAATAACAACTGCCTGCTTTCAAAAGGCACCGGTATTCCTGCTGCATACTAGATTAGTGAATACCTTAGTATAATGTGATGATGTAGTTCCATTGGCAATACCCGCCCTGCACTGCTGTGGTTGTAGATGTTGGAGCAGGATATCGCTAACCACCAAGACAAGGTGACCGAGGTCCAGGAGACAGCCAAGGCTTTTGAAGAGGCAGACCATTTCATGCACAAAGAGACCAGCGCACGTGCAGTCGCCATTGCAGAGAGGTACCCTGAAATTGTTTCAATTAAAACATAAAGTATACTGTGAATTAATAACTAAGAGTGACACAGGTCAGTATTATAATCATAATTATAATCAGTATTATAATCAGAATTTGAATTTCAAGATTGTGTGTGTAGGTTTGTTAAATGAGAACGCTGTATATTTATGGGTAGTGTTGTAAACGGCTGGTGGTGGCGCCACGGGTGCCGGTGTTTTAAAAAGCTGCGGAGATGTCAATAGCAGCCGCCGAGTAAATGAGAGGAGGAATCTTATTCGTTATTTATATTCGCGTAATAAATTATAAGGCATATATTATATGAGGGGAAATCTAAAGCGAATGTGAAAACTAAGCTAAAGTTTCTTAATAAAGTATGCACTGAATTTTTGGTTTCCGATAGACGGCGCTGATATTTGTTGTTGGTTGGAGCAGACGACATTACCTTTAAAATTACTACTTCTGCCGCGCAGGTACCAGACGCTGACGGAGCCGTGCCAGATCCGGCGCGATAACCTGGAGGAGGCTCATCTGCTCTACCAGTTCTACCGAGATGTGAGTGACGAGCTCTCGTGGATCAACGAGAAGAGACCAATGGCGGCCTCCCAGGACCTTGGCAACAGTCTGACCGCCGTGCAGAACCTACAGAAGAAGCACCAGGTCAGTCAAACGCCGGCAACGGGCGTGATCTAGGTCACTGAGGCGAAGGCAAATGGAAGAAAGTTTTTGTTGTTTCTGGATACAATTAATTATACAGGCATGTGCTTTCTCCGGTTTTAACCGGAATTATACCAATCAAATAGTCAGATTATATGAACTATCTAAGCAAAGCAAAACACCTCTGATATACACTATTTGCATTCCTTTCGCGACTCAGTGGGATGCTGTGTGTCCCCATGATAACCTAAAAAAGTTGTCAGGTTTTTTTTTCTTGCACCCAATCACATGCCTGATTATATCACCCGGCTTAGCCACCTGATGAGGTTGACATTTTCATACTTTTACCAGATACATTGTTAGAACAAATCGACAATTTAAATATTATTTTTAAACATTTAGTTCAATTTTTGTTTCATTTAATTTCATTTAATTTTCTTTTCATGTAATTTTTTTTTTTTTTACCTAGAATCAAATATATTGCTAGGATGTAACCCAAACCCCCAACCCCTCTCAAAATAACTCACTCACTTCAAAACGTGGTGCTGGGCAGGCTCTGGAGGCGGAGATCGTGTCCCACGAGCCCCTCATCGAGGCGGTCGCCAACACAGCGCACCACATGGTCGAGTCGAAGCACTACGCCGCCAATGACGTCAGCGCCCGGCTCGACGACCTGCAGCGCCACCTGCAGCAGATGAAGGACACTGCGGCCGAGCGGCGCGCCAAACTGCTGGACGCCGTCGAGTCACAGATGGTGAGTTTACGCGGGAGCTGGGGAGGGGCAGACGGCTTTTAACTCTCGGCTATTTGGGAAGGAGAACGCAAGACTTGGAGAGAAGTAAAGGGGTTCGGGAGAGTTTAAGGCGGACATATGAGTAATATATTCTTGCTAAGTGTAAAAGTCATAAACAATGAAAAAGCAGTAGGACGGGGAGGGGGTAATTCAAATGGCATAGTCCGATGGTTTGTGTGTTTGTCATTTTCTGAGATAAGTATAGTCGGTCAATCATTATAATCTACATTACTTTAGTTTGAAGTAACTTTTATTTTAAATGGCTAACTTTTGAGATATTTGAAGTGCAAATAAGCAAAAGTAATTTTGACAAGCACTCCCAAAACTCTTGACACCATAGGTTTCTGCAGTAACAGGTTCTATTAAATTGCCTCAGTATTCCCTTATATATGGCAATACATGGTTCATAAGTGGACCAGTATCTAAGTAAGATATGTAGATTCAAATCTAGATAATTGTTTTGGTTTTGAAAATGTTATGTTTTCATCGGACTATGCAGCTTTAAGTTACTGTGAAAGGTAGTAGATGAGAATGGAGGTTAGAACCAGGTTATTGAGAAGAGAGAGGGGGGGTGGGCTGAGAGTTCTCGTGCATGCCCACCGGACGTGGTGGTCGAATCGATAGAGTGCAGGCTTACCGTGCGGAAGGTTGTGAATTCAAATCCTGGTCGAGTGAAACCAATGGCTTTTAGAATTGATACGTGTGACTATCTAGCCTGGTGCTCAACATTGACAGGATAGGATATGGACTTGTTAGCACAGTATCAGGATAATGTGATTGTAGAATATCGGGTTATGGCTCTGGCGGCCTGGTCTCTCAGTGGGACAGCACTATAAAGTCGCCATGAGTGTGCACTGTTACAAGTCGGCACCTGACTTGATATGACCTTCGATGTTGCAAGGACGTAAAACAAGTTAAATCGAGGGGTGGGTAGGTGAGGAATGGATGTCCGAGCCGGGCTGAGGACTACATCGCTGTCTGGAAAAGGAGGCAGAGGTGAGACCATGAAGGCATGATTGGGTTGAGGGATGGGAGGTGAAAAGGCTGAAGATAGGGGTGGGGTGACAGGCAGGTGAGTACATGTGAGAGGGAGGGAGGAGGGGGGAGGGAGGAGAGGTGTGACTGTTCCCGTGTCCTCCCTGAATCAGCGATAATTCCAAAATGTTGAACCCATACGGCATCTGGTGGTGTGTGGGCGCATACAGAGTGACACCAAAGTGCGTTGTGAGAGTTTCTTGTCAACAGGTGGCGCCATCGGAGGATGCGGAATCTGGCTGATTTGGAACATTGTGTAATTGTGTAAGGTTTTATAGCGCTGGGAATGAGCTGTGTTTATTTTGGAATATCTTTATTTTCAGATACGTTATGAGCTTTATACTTATGTGTGTGTTGTCTGACTCTTTCATATCTTATTTCTCCGATAGTTTGTGAGTGGTATGCTTGTGTATGGGTATGTGTGTGTCTGTTTTTCTGTGTGTATGTGTGTGTTCTAAATCTTTCATAGATTAATTATCCAATTCTTTGTGAGTGTTATGCTTGTGTTTGTATTTTTGTGTGTGTGTTCTAAATCTTTCATAGATTAATTATCCGATAATTTGTGAGTGGTATGCTTGTTTTTGTGTGTATGTGTGTTTCTGTGTGTGTATGTTTGTGTTCTAAATCTTTCATAGATTAATTATCCGATACTTTGTGAGTGGTATGCTTGTGTTTGTGTGGATGTGTGTGTTCTAAATCTTTCAAACAACCAAAGCCACATTATCCGTAGTTTGATTCAAACCTGCATGTGCATTTGCGAAAAGAGATTACTGTTCACCATTGAAAATATTGAGATTACTTTATGATTTCTATCTAGAGTAGCGATTTCTGCAGATACGCGTGTAAATATGCGGACAGTCTATTTTCAGCTTAAAGCTGCATAGTCCGATGAAAACATCAAATTTTCAGAACCAAAACAATTATCTAGATTTAATTGTGCATATCAAACTTGGATTCTGATGCACTGTCTAACATTTGTCACCACATAGAAGGTAATACTGAGGCAATTTAATATAACCTGTTGCTGCAGAAGCCTATTGTTTGGCATACTTTCCAAATTTAATTTAGCATGTTTGCACTTCAAATATCACAAAAGTTAGCCATTTAAAATAAAAGTAACTTCAAACTAAAGTAATGTAGATTATAATGATCAACTTAATAATTTTATCTCAGAAAATGACATAAACTCAAAACCATCGGACTGTGCAACTTTGAGAATCAGCTCAGTTTCAATCCCAGAGGCTTAAATGAGCTTCTGTTGCTGCAATACTACAGTAGTACCTGTATCCAGTGGATATCGCTGCATCCAGACCAGTGTTGTCCTGATTTAGCAGGTGTCCTGTCATCGGATGGGACAGTCAAATGAAATACATACATTTGTCGGCGTAAGGCAGTGATCCGCCGATCATAGGGGTCGCTGAAAAGAGGTGCTACTGTATATGCTGCTGCTGCTATAGCAATACGGGCATTCCGAGTTCTGCTGGTCCCTCAGGAAGGACTGAAGCTGAAACCTGGCATGCCGGTGTCGCAGTTTCCGCCCTCCGCATACACTCAAATGCATTGTCAATGGCCGTGAGCAATCTTCATACAGAAAAAGTGAAATATCTTTAAAACCACACCACCTAGATACAAATCGCTTGGTACACATATAAAAAACATCTTTACCAAAAAGATTATATTAAATTTATACGGTTAGGGTTCTTGATTTCTATTAATTTTGAATAAAACTAATATTTTGCACTGCGCGTACCATCAAACTCAAGGCATTTTCAATGGTCGTGAGCAATCTTCATACAGAAAATACAGAAAAAGTGAAATATCTCTAAAACCACACCACCTAGAAACAAATTGCTTGATACACATATAAAAAACATCTTTACCAAAAACATCATATTAAATTTTATAAGGTTAGTGACGATGCTGTTTGATTTTGACGCATGCGCAGAAGCGATGTGGAGGGCGGAAACTGGCGGAAGGCGGAAACTGCGACACCGGGTCGCAGCTTCAGGATATATGGTGGAAGTTGGGGTTGGTGCCAGCCCTATCTTTCATTATTGACCCTATGCTTTAAACTGACTTTGCGCCTACAACCACACGCCTCCTGGTGACCAAACTTTGAAGTATTATTACCATACATTTGTTTCGATTGTAGATTGCGGTGATATTGCTGTAGCAAATATTTTACATGACAGGAAATGCCACTTCCTGTATCATAGTGTGGGGAACAGGATGTAGTTCAGGTGGTAGCGTGTCCACCTGTGAAGCTGCCGGTCATCCGATCGATCCTTCTCAGTGGACACATTTGCAGTTTGGGTTATTTTCCATTCCAACCAGTGGTCCACAACTCGTTTATTACAGGCTGTGGTATGTGCTGCCCTTGCTGCTTATCGGAAAGAGTAGCCTATGTGGCGGCAGCAGGTTTCCTCCAAATAAATGTCAGAATGACCATATGTTTGATGTCTAATAGCCGATGATACGATAAACAAATCAATGTGCTCTAGAGGAATCCTTAAATAAAACAAGCTTTACTTTTTTTTTGTATCATAGTTTGTGTTTTCACTGCCCCCCCCCCCCCTTCCCTGTCCCCATCTTCCACTGTGTAAGCTGTGGCTGCGACTCGGGTGTGCTGGTTCTTAGCTTCATTAGTAGGCTGTAGCATTGTTGTCTGCTGCTTTAACGATGTTGTGCCCTGCCCAAGCGATGCTTTGTGCTGATGTGCTTAACTAACCCTGCTGTTGCCTGTCGTAGTTTACCACTGTCACACCGGCCTTTTGGAACAGTCATGTGAAGTGGTGGGTAAGTAGTCGAGTGCCTCGCCACGCTTATTATAGAAATTACCTGGGAGACAGCCGAATTGGCTAACACTACCAACAGTCATATTGATTTAATAATGATAGTAATTGTCATAATAATGTTTATAGTAAAGATAAATGGCTTAGAAAACAGCTGAATTGGCCACCCCCAAGTCAGCCAGTTGAAACTGAAATCTGCTACTGCAGATCAGATAACGACTTGCCCCTTCGGGCAGGTCACTGAGAACTTCACCTGCCTGACCGAGTAAACTAGGTGCTCCGGGCAACCGGGCACTCTTTATTGTCTTACCCTGATTGTATATTATGCAGATATACATGATATATTGTACATTATACAGATATAATATTGTACGTATAAAATGTGAATAAAATATTTGCTAAAATATAAATTAAATATAAATTAAACATCATTTTTAATTTTTTATTAAAAAATGACGGACACTCAGCCTAACCTTTGATTCTATTCTAACCCACCCTCCCCCCCCCCCCCCCCCAGCCGTGTAATATCGAGCTGTTATCAGACTGTAGGAGTAACATCCATGACATGTAGCTTCCCTGTCTGATGTCCGTGAGCTCACCCAAAGCCTTGCTTACTTGCTCTTTTACCGCCTCCAGGAGCCGCGCTATGTTGTGCAGGTGCATCATTGTCAGTTCATTGTCACATTCACATTGTACAGATTTGTGCAGTCTTTACACACATCTTTAGTAGATTGATGGCTTTTCCCTCGAGCTAAGTTTGTGCTATTTCACCCTCTTTGTTGTTGTTATTTTCTTTTTTTGTTAAGCAGTTTCTGACTGTTCATCTCCCTCCTCCATTCCTGCTTTCCCCCTTCCCCCTTCCCCCTTCCCCCTCCCCCCTTCCCCGTCCCCTCCTCCCTCCCTCCCTCCCTCCCTCCCTCCCTCCCTCCCCTCCCTCCCTCCCTCCCTCCCCATCTCCCCCCTCCCCCTCTCCCTCCCTCCCTTCCCCCTCTCCCTCCTCCCCCTCCCTCTCCCTTCCCCCTCTCCCTTCCCCTCTCCCCTCCCCCCTCTCCCCCTCCCACCCTCTCCACCTACCCTCTCCCTCCCCCCTCCTCCCTTCCCCCTCCCCTTCCCCCTATCCCTCTCCCTTCCCTTCTCCCTCTCCCTTCCCCCCTCTCCCTTCCCCCTCTACCTCTCCCTCCCCCCCTCTCCCTCCCTATCTTCCTCCCTCCCTTCCCCCTCTCTCCATCCCTATCTTCCCCCCCTCCCCCTCTCTCCACCCCTATCTTACTCCCTCCCCCCTTCCTCCCTTTCTTCCTCCCTTTCTTCCTCCCTCTCTTCCTCCCTCTCTTCCTCCCTCTCTCCCTCTCTTCCTCCCTCTCTTCCTCCCTCTCTTCCTCCCTCTCTCCCCTCTCTCCCCTCTCTTCCTCCCTCTCTCCCTCTCTTCCCCCCTTCTCCCTCTCTTCCTCCCTCTCTCCCTCTCTTTCCTCCCTCTCTTCCTCCCTCTCTTCCTCCTCTCTCCCTCTCATACTCCCTCTTACTCCCTCTCCTCGCACTTCCTCCCTCCTTCTGCCCTCCCTCCCTTTCTCCCTTCCGTTCTCCTCTTCTCTCCTTACCTCCCTCTCTCCCTCTCTCCCTCTCTCCCTCTCTCTCTCCTCTCTCTCCTCTCTCTCCTCTCTCCCCTCTCTCCCTGCATCCTTCCTTTTTTCCCTCCCGCCTTCCTCCCTTAGCCATTGGTGCATGCTTTTCTGACTGGCCACATGCCGGCGTGACAGACGACCTGTCTCCTGATGCGGGCCATTGTTTTACTGCTAACACCACCCAGTGACTCATCAACTTATGCCACCGCCCTTCTTGGCTGCTCCTTAATCTAATGCTAGTGACAGTTGGTTGAATGAACTAGATTTCATTTCAATTTTTCTTTGTCGACGCCTGCAAGTTGACACACACATGTAGTTCTTGTACACCCGACATCAAGTGTGTTGACTTATATTCGAGAGGTTTACTGAAGTCGCTGCAGATATAGCCATGTGGGTCACATTGTATGCCCGTTGTCCACACTGTATGCCCATTGTCCACACTGTATGCCCATTGTCCACACCGTATGCCCATTGTCCACACTGTATGTCCATTGTCCACACTGTATGCCAATGGTCCACACTGTATGTCAATGGTCCACACTGTATGCCAATGGTCCACACTGTATGCCAATGGTCCACACTGTATGCAAATGGTCCACACTGTATGCCAATGGTCCACACTGTATGCCAATGGTCCACACTGTATGCCAATGGTCCACACTGTATGCCAATGGTCCACACTGTATGCCAATGGTCCACACTGTATGTCTACGGTCCACACTGTATGCCCACAGTCCATTTCCCACACTGTATGCCCACAGTCCATTTCCCACACTGTATTTCAATGGTGCACACTGTATGCCAATGGTCCACACTATATGTCAATAGTCCACGATGTATGCCAATAGTCCACACTGTATGCCAACAGTCCACACTGTATGCCAACAGTCCACACTGTATGCCAACAGTCCACACTGTATGTCAACAGTCCACACTGTATGCCAACAGTCCACACTGTATGCCAACAGTCCACACTGTATGCCAACAGTCCACACTGTGTGCCAACAGTCCACACTGTGTGCCAACAGTCCACACTGTGTGCCAACAGTCCACACTGTTTGCCAACAGTCTACACTGTATGCCAACAGTCGATAATGTATGCCAACAGTCCATAATGTATGCCAACAGTCCATAATGTATGCCAACAGTCCACACTGTATGCCAACATTCCACACTGTATGCCAACATTCCACACTGTATGCCAACAGTCCATACTGTTTGCCAAACAGTCCATACTGTTTGCCAACGGTCGACATTATATGCTAATGTTGCACACTGTGTTTGTTTGTTTGTTTGTTTGTTTGTTTAAGGACACTCCAGCACCAAAAGTAAACATGTGATATTGGGGGTCTCACGGTCTGTTGCTGTATGCATGCACTGCCTGCATTGAATATAGGCGGGCCGGTCAGTGATGGCTGTGTATTTACCATTCATGCATTTCATCGTGTACACAGAATCTGAAATGCTGGTGACTGGAATCTAATTATAGTCATAGGAATACGCTCCGTGAAGCTTTCAACACCACATCTCTCTTAGGTGGCAACAGCAAATAAATCCTCTTCACGGGATGATGTTGTATTTAAAATGATTTTCAACACCGGGCGGGGGGGCGGCGGGAGGAACACGGGGGGGGGGGAGCATCAATGCTTATGCGTTAACACACCAACACACACTAACCTGTATGTTGTTATTTTGTGTGTGTGAAATCTATTCAGCGTTTTCACTAACATTGACCTAGGAACATGTCTTGCTGCTGTGAGGTAACTATCTAGTCCTGTGTGCATCCCCCAGTTCTACGCCGAGGTGGCTGAGGCCGAGTCGTGGATCAACGAGAAGCGCCCCCTGTTGACCTCCAGCGACCTGGGCAGCGACGAGGACTCCGTCCAGGTGGGTAGTCGGGAGTCCAGTGGGGAGCATTGGGTCCACTGGGGAGTGCATGAAGCACTGGGTCAACTGTGGAGTACAGGGGAGCACTGGGGAGTACATGGGAGCAATGAGTCCATTGGGGAGTACATGGGAGCAATGAGTCCATTGGGGAGTACAGGGGAGCAATAAGTCCACTGGGGAGTTCAGGGGAGCACAGGGGAGCAATTGGAGCAATGGGAGCACAGGGGAGCAATGGGTCCACTGGGGAGTACAGGGAGTAATGGGTTCACTGCGGAGTACAGGGGAGCAATGGGTCCACTGGGGAGTACAGGGAACAATGGGTCCACTGGGGAGTACTGGGGAGTACTGGGGAGCAATGGGTCCACTGGGGAGTACAGCGAACAATGGGTCCACTCGGGAGTACAGGGAAGCACTGGGTCCACTGGGGAGTACAGGGAACAATGGGTCCACTGGGGAGTAAAAGGGACCAATGGAAGCACAGGGGAGCAATGGGAGCACAGGGGAGCAATGGGAGCACAGGGGAGCAATGGATCCACTGGGGAGTACAGGGAGTAATGGGTCCACTGGGGAGTACAGGGAGCAATGGGTTCACTGGGGAGTACAGGGGAGCAATGGGTCCACTGGGGAGTACAGGGAGCAATGGGTCCACTGGGGAGTACAGGGGAGCAATGGGAGCACAGGGGAGCAATGGGAGTACAGTGGAGCAATGGGAGCACAAGGGAGCAATGGGTCCACTGGGGAGTACAGGGGAGCAATGGGTCCACTGGGGAGTACAGGGGAGCAATGGGAGCACAGGGGAGCAATGGGTCCACTGGGGAGTACAGGGGAGCAATGGGTCCACTGGGGAGTACAAGGGAGCAATGGGAGCACAGGGGAGCAATGGGAGCACAAGGGGGCATGGGTCCACTGGGGAGTACAGGGGGCAATGGGTCCACTGGGGAGTACAGGGGAGCAATGGGTCCACTGGAGAGTACAGCTTGTGTGAATGAAGTGCCTTTGTCTTTGAACACTATGTTCCACTCACCAGGCCCTTCTGAAGAAGCTGGAGGCCTTGGACCTGGACATCGACAACTTCCAGAACAACATAGGCGAACTGGCTGCCCTTAGCCAGGGCCTCATTCAGCGCGGTCACTTCGACAGTGAGAACATCAAGCAGCAACAGGTGGGTGAACCTTCCGCAAACAAAACCACTGGTTTCTAATTTGTAATAGATGCAGGTAAAGGCATTGGCTTTGACTAAGTAGGACGTATTTTGGAATAAGCCGGATTGGCTGCATTTGCTGTTGGCACTTATACACATCAACAGGCACACACACACACACATACTCTCCAACACATGCACATACTCCAACATACACTCCAACACGCACACGCCAACACTCACCAAGACACATGCCAACACCCACCAACTAAATTAGTTCGAAATCGCCATTCGGAATGCCGATTTCAGACTAAATCCAAATGAAAAAGGTCTTGAATTCCTATCAAAAACAGCCTTGAAAAGCCTTGAATTCCAAATCTTCATGTGTTCGATCCTGAAAATGGTAAAAAAGCGCGCCTCTAGGGGACCTGGTTGGCTTATGTTCTGACGTGTCTGCTGCCTGCCCCACAGACTGTGGTCGAGGGCCGGTACCGGGAGCTGCAGGACCTGGCTGGGGTACGCCGCGTGCGCCTCACCGAGCTGCGCAAACTGTACGAGTTCTACCGCGAGGCGGACGAGGTGGTCATCTGGATCAAGGAGCGCGTCGTCATCGTGTCGGCCGACGACTGTGGCAACGACGTCGAGCACGTCCAGGTAGGTGGCGGGCTGAGCGGATACAGTCGGGTTCTGTTTAAACAAAATAACTGTGTTGTCCAGGTAGGCGGTGGGCTGAGCGGGGACAGTTGGGTTCTGTTTACACAAAACAACTGTGTTGTCCAGGTAGGCGGTGGGCTGAGTGGGTACAGCTGGGTTCTGTTTACACAAAATAACTTTGTTGTCCAGGTAGGTGGTGGGCTGGGCGGGTACAGTCGGGTTCTGTTTAAACAAAATAACTTTGTTGTCCAGGTAGGCGGTGGGCTGAGTGGGGACAGTTGGGTTCTGTTTACACAAAATAACTGTGTTATCCAGGTAGGCGGCGGGCTGAGCGGGGACAGTCGGGTTCTGTTTACACAAAACAACTGTGTTGTCCAGGTAGGCGGCGGGCTGAGCGGGGACAGCCGGGTTCTGTTTACACAAAATAACTCTGTTTTCTATGTAGGCGGTAGGCTGAGCGGGGTACAAGCAGGTTTTGTTTAAACAAAAAAACTGTTATTGGAGAGTGCTTGCCGGTGAGGGCGTTATATGAAAACTCCCTAAACCGACCACCTCCCTAAATGGACCATTTAAAGTCAGTCCCATGGTCGGTCGATGTAGAAAGCTTTTACTATATGTATATATATATGCTCAATTAAATTTTCCGGCATTACCGACAGGGCCTCATAATCACCCTCACAAAATAGAATCTGGTTTGAATCTTATTATTTACCTTTTTTCTTTTTTTGCCGGCAGGTCCTACAGCAGAAGTTTGACGACTTCCTGCACGACCTGCAGTCGTCCGAGGACCGCGTGACCCACATCTCCGTCATGGCTGAGACGCTCATCAAGGAGAAGCACCCTGCGCACGAGCAGATCGTGGCGCGCAGCAACCAGATCAACCAGATGTGGGCCGACCTCAAGGAGCTCTCCTTGTCGCGGCAGGAGGTGAGGAAGCAGTGTTGTTGTTGAACTTGGGTTGTTCTCTGAAACTGGGTCGATGTTGCCAGGACCTAAAACCATCCACCCAACCTCGAACTGGGTGACACATTTGTGATGTGGTTAGTAAATGTGGAAATATTCTAAATGATAGCAGAAAGGATTCCAAGAAATAGCAGAATCCATGTTCATATGAGGATTTACATGTCGTATATCGTCCCAACCCACTCACCTATTCACTTACGCATTTACCTTGATATGATTATAGATGTTGCTAGGACGAAACTCACTCACTCACTCACTCACTCACTCAGTCCCTGACTGACTGGCTCACCCCCTGACTGGCTCACCCCCTGACTGACTCACTCCCTAACTGACTCACTCCTTGACTAACTCACTCCCTGACTCATTCACCCACTCACCCACTCACCCACCTACTCACTCACCCACTCACTCAGTCAATCAGTCACAGACTCACCCGTACACTCACCCAGTCATATACTCACTCAATCCACACACCACTCACCCACCCACACACTCACCCAGTCACCTAGTTACTCACTCACTCACTCACCTATCTATCCACACACCCACCTACCCACTCACTCAATCCACACAGCCACTCACCCACCCATTCACTCACCCACCCACCCACCCACTCACTCACTCACTCACTCACTGACCCACCTACCCACTCACACAATCCACACACTCACTCACCACACACCACACACATCCACTCCCTGACTGGCTCAGTAATACTGTTTCTCCGCTGTCTCCCACCAGGCGTTGGCCGGTGCCAAGCAGGTGCACTCGTTTGTGCGTGACGCAGACGATACCATTGACTGGATCCAGGAGAAGGAGCTGCTCGTGACGTCAGAGAACTACGGGCAGGACCTAACCAGCGTCCGCGCTCTGCTGGTCCGCCACGAGGGCTTCGAGGTCAGTGACAGCATCGCCATTTCGGCGCTCTTCCCACATTTACAGCTAATGCTTAAAGTACTGATTTGATTTGATTTTTGTTTGGTTGGATTTAAAAAAGAAATTTGCACCTCTGTTGTATATTCACTGAATCCTTACTAAGCACTTAGATTTCACAGAGCAATTTTTCGTGTTCTTTAAATTTAAAAAAAGGTATATATTTTAATTAGTAGAATATATTGTTCGTCAGTACTGAAGCGCTGGTGTTCTAGCCATGCATGTTGATAGTTAAAAAAAAAAATGTGTGTGCACAATTCCTGGTTGCTAAATATTAGTAATATGAGACGGTTTATGAGAATTCTTTTTTTTCTTTGTTTTTCTTTGCACAATTCTTTGATGTTGATAAAATGTCAGTAACAGATCGTTTATGAGAATAGTTTTATTAATTATTTTCTTCACACAAACTGGTTATTTGACAAATAAAGAAAATTCATGACACAAGAAATGTCAATAAAGGTCTTCAACGGAATGGTACTCCCATACTTTGACTATGGAGACACAATATACATGGGAGCAAAGCAAGAACTGCTCAACAAGCTGCAATTCCTACAAAATAAAGCATTAAAAATATGTTTCAGGGTGGACAGAATGCATTCCACCTATGACCTGCACATGCAAACCAAAGCAAAATTGCTAAAAAAAAAATAAAAAAAAATAAGACTAGTACACCTCAAAACACTCGCATTTGGGTACAGTCGCGATGGGAAATACCAAAAGCAACCAACCAGAGATACACGAATAAACAATGCACCACTAATAAAACAAACAAAGAGCCGCATAAAGGCCCATGAAAGGAGCACATTAGAAATGGCTGCTATGGCTTGGAATGCCCAATCAGGAAAAGAAAAACAGATCCCTGATCTAAAGACATATAAAAAATATCTATGTAAAAAAGGGAGGATGCTGATGACACCCTAGGGCCAGAACCCCAGGTGGGCATGTGATAGGTCACACCCTCAGTAGATAACAATCAACCACAAACCATCAAAAACAGAGACTCCCGATCTGAAAACATACAAAAATATATATGTAGAAAAAGGGAGACCCTGAAAACACCCTGGGGCAAAACCCCAGAAGGGCATGTGATAGGTCACGGCACACAAACTGGGCTGCACCAAGGGGGTAATCTGGACCACCTTCAGTAGATAACGAACAGCTACAAACTGTGTACAAGCCTAGCGCAGGCTATTTCATAAGTAGTAGTAAAACAAAAACCAAAAAACTAATATACTTCACATACTATTCGCACCCACTACAAGGGTGATCAGAAAATAAAAACAATATAGCTATCAGACTAAATAATCACCATTTACCTGCTACTGTGTGAGAAACAAAAACATCTTATCACCTCCTACTGTGTGATAAGATTAAACCACTCCTACAACTGGCCAGCATTGAAAACAAGCCCGAACACTCGAGCTTACATGCTACGGACAGTATAAACACAGCATCAACAACAACAAAAAACCCAAAACAACACAATTCTTTGATGATAAATGTCAGCAATATCAGCATGGTTTAGGAGAATGGTGAAAGTGTTGGCAGATAGCAGATGGTTTATTAGAATGGGGAAAGTGTTGGCAGATAACAGATGGTTTATTAAAATTGGTAAAGTGTTGGCAGACATTGTTTGTTTTACATACTCCAAACAGCAGTTATGAAAATGAATGTTCTTGTTACATCTCGCCCTGCAGCAAGACCTGGCGGCCATCAGTGAGCAGGTGGAGTCGATCACGAAGGAGGCTGGGCAGCTCCTGGTGCAGCTGCCTGATGCCACTGAGCACATCCGCAGTAAGCACGAGGAGATGGTGCAGATCTGGAACTCGCTGCTCGAGCGCGCCACTTCGCGCAAGGAGCGTCTGCACAAGGCGTGCAACCTGCAGATGTACTTTGACAACTACCGGGAACTTGTGTAAGTAAATGACTTTAGACACCGGGAACTTGTGTAAGTAAATGACTGTAGACACCGGGAACTTGTGTAAGTAAATGACTGTAGACACTGGGAACTTGTGTAAGTAAATGACTGTAAACATTGGGAACTTGTGTAAGTAAATGACTGTAGACACTGGGAACTTGTGTAAGTAAATGACTGTATACACTGGGAACTTGTGTAAGTAAATGACTAGATACCGGAAACTTGTGTAAGTAAATGACTAGACACTGGGAACTTGTGTAAGTAAATGACTGTAGACATTGGGAACTTGTGTAAGTAAATGACTGTAGACACTGGGAACTTGTGTAAGTAAATGACTGTAGACATTGGGAACTTGTGTAAGTAAATGACTGTGGACACTGGGAACTTGTGTAAGTAAATGACTGTAGACACTGGGAACTTGTGTAAGTAAATGACTGTAGACATTGGGAACTTGTGTAAGTAAATGTCTGTGGACACTGGGAACTTGTGTAAGTAAATGACTGTAGACACTGGGAACTTGTGTAAGTAAATGACTGTAGACACTGGGAACTTGTGTAAGTAAATGACTGTAGACATTGGGAACTTGTGTAAGTAAATGACTGTAGACACTGGGAACTTGTGTATGTAAGTGACTGTAGACACTGGGAACATGTGTAAGTAAATGACTGTAGACACTGGGAACTTGTGTAAGTAAATGACTGTAGACACTGGGAACATGTGTAAGTAAATGCCTGTAGACACTGGGAACATGTGTAAGTAAATGACTAGATACCGGGAACTTGTGTAAGTAAATGACTGTGGACACTGGGAACTTGTGTAAGTAAATGACTGTAGACACCGGGAACTTGTATAAGTAAATGACTGTGGACACTGGGAACTTGTGTAAGTAAATGACTGGAGACATCGGGAACTTGTATAAGTAAATGACTTTAGACACTGGGAACTTGTATAAGTAAATGACTTTAGACACTGGGAACTTGTGTAAGTAAACGACGATAGTGACTTCTGTGAATATTTGCGTTTTTAAAGTTGTAGTCCGATGGTTTTGATTTTCTTTTAGATAAATATATTAAGTTGCCTGCTATAATCTACCTTACTTTAGTTTGAGGTCACTTATATTTTAAATGAGTAACTTGGAAATATTTTTAAGTGCAAACATGTCAAAAAGGTGCATGACATTCGTTGATTAAGCCCTGATATGACCATAGATGTTTCTGGGACGTAAAATAACAGCAAACAAACCAAACAAACATTGATTAAGAAGGGGAAATTTCAACCACGCACAATTTTTCTTCCTCATTCCATTGCTCCTCACTCTATCCTAATAATACCAAGCACCAGGCTAGTTAGCGACAAGGATAAATCTGTTAAGTCATTGTTCTTTACTCAGTCGGTTTGAACTTTAACCCCCAGTGGATTCGGCACAGGAAGCGGGGCGCTCAACTTGATTCAGCCATCCTGTCTAATAGTAATACTCATTCGCGCAAACTTTGTTTCCTGTCTGCAGCGCGTGGTGTAACGAGATGACGGCAGTGATCACTGCGGACGACCTGCCACGAGAGGTGGCCGGGTGCGAGACGCTGATCCAGCTGCACAAGGAGCACAAGGCCGAGATGGACACACGGCTGAAGGACTTCACCCTCTTCACCAACACCGGGGAGAGCCTCATCGAGGAGGGCCACTTCCTGTCGGATGAGGTAGGCAGTTGGTTGACCCTTGGAGTGGTGCATGTGGATGTGGCATATCCTATCCAGAGATGTGAGTAGGGAGATCTCCGGAATATGCTAGTTGTGAATAGGGAGAAATAGCAGGGCCAAATGAGGGAGGGTGTTGGAGCGGGAGTTGCCCCCTTCCCAGAGGGGGTGGCCCCCCCGGAAAATTTGGGAAAATGTGATACGTTTTGATGATAAATATACGTACATTGTTTGAAACACACAAAGAAAACGACCTAAAATGATTCTTTAATGGGAGATTACAAATTAAAAGTGGGAAATTGGGAGGTGGGGGGTTATTTTGCTATATTTTAGGGAGATCGCCTGCCAAATTGGTCGACTTGGCACCTCTGCATATCTAAAAGATGTGCTTAGGGTGCATGTGTATGCGTTATATCCAGAAGATGTACTTAGTGTGAATGTAGATGTGTTATATAGAGAATATATAACACGGTTACCAGTATTAGTATGTTAGGATTGTGGAAACCATGGACATTCATGAACAATCTCGAAGTCAATAGTTTTTTGCTGTTGTTTTTAACATTAGTTGATTAAGTAGGGGAAATTTCAATCGTGAACAATTGGTCTTCCTGATTCCACTGCTCCTTGCCCTATCCTAGTACCAGGTTAGGTAGCGAGACCTATCAATGTTGAAGTCATTGGTTTGACTCGGCCGGGGTTCGAACCCCAGGACCTACAAAAACAAGAGGCGGATGCTCAACTCCTTCGGCCATCACGTCTGGCTTCGTATTCATGTTTGACAGGTGTCCATGTTCTGCATAATTTTGGATTTATATTTTATAATAAGGGCCTCACTAGATACTATATCATTTTAGTTTATTAAAGGTTACTAGTTAAAACTACCCTCATCTCTACAATATACTTAATTTATTAGACCACTTATTTGTCACAGCCGTTTTCCTTTTTTTATTCCAACAAAGAATGCAAAAAGTATGCTTTTTCTTCGAAGATTTAAATTCACTGACAATCTACTTGGTCAACTAAACAAAATAAAATCCTGCTATTTTTTCTCAGATTCAAGGGAAAATTGACCACTTGAGTAAGCTGTTGAGGGTTCTGCAACACACCTGGAACCAGCGGATGAAGATCTACGAGCAGAACCTTGACCTGCAGGTTGGTCAACTTGAATGCTGCAAATATCATCAAAGACCCTATAATACTAAGACGGCTCACTCCCTATCTCTCCCATGGTAATGTAAATTTTGCAGTGCCATCTTGTGGTGGGTTTGATCAGCCCGGCTGCTGGTTGGTGTTTCACATGTAAACACATACAATTATGTTATACATGAGATAGGTAACTATGAATACACATCAATATGAAATTGCTATGAACAAATACCCATCATCATCAGCATCATCATCAGCATCACCATCATCACACATCTTTCACATTCATATATACATTTATACATATAATATAGCACCTGTTTAACCAAGAGAACAGCCAGCGCACCAAGTGGTGGGTTTGATCATTTTGATTACATGATACAGGCTGAGTGAGCCGTCTTTGTATTATAGTGTCTTTGATATCATGTTAATTATTTACTGTTTGTTTGCTGTTCGTTTGCATTATTTACTACACCACCAGAGTATTATGTTTATCATTAGTTAGAAATGCCCAATTTTCTGAATTGATTATTTAACTGAAAATTAACATTGACTATAGACAATGGATTGTCTCTTGTCTCAACTCTATGGCCATAGTGGAATGTCAGATCTGTTCGGTTAGAAATGTCCCCTTTTTTTTCTTTTTCTTTTTTTTATGATGGTTTATTTACCCTGTCCATAATGAGTAAGTCACATTGTGGTTTGTTTTCACCGCTGAACAGCAATAGTCTCAATTTGGTAGTTGCCTTGTCATCTGAGATGTTAGTAATTATGTTAGTTTTTTTCTTATGCCATATTTGCGACATTTTGGTATATACCTACCCCATGTACAAGTGTTAGTAGGGATACTCAGTTTATGCTGTGACTTTGTGAGGTCGGGGTATGAGGTCATTTGAAGAATTATTAGGAGTTAGGTCTTGAATGGCGGTAGTGAGTGCACACAGACTACATCAGAAGACCTCACAGCCTTTGTTCTTACAAAATTACGAAAAAGCATGGACATAAACTGAAAGTAATACTGGTTAAACAGTATGAGTACCGCCTGAAGAGAACAATTTAAGACCACAATTGCGGCGTTGAACAAACATGGCCCCCTCCCTGGTGTCAGTAGTGTACTAAGTCCTCAATCGCTCACACACACCTCTGTCTTTGCAGCAACTGAAGCGTGACATGAACGCCCTTGAGACGTGGATCAACTGCCGTGAAGGTTACCTCCAGGACCCCAACCTGGGCGAGACGATCGATGCCGTGGAGGAACTGATCCGGAAACACGAGGACTTCGAGAAGACCGTCTACGCGCAGGAGGACAAGTTCAATGCCATCAAACGGCGAACGCTGGTATGTAAAGTGGGTTGCCATGGCAACAAGTTTCTGCGCAGGAGGTTGTGCGTTTGAACCCCGGCCTCAGTCAAAGTAATGACTTGCAAAATTTATACTTGTCACTCCCTAGCCTGGCGCTTGGCATTAATAGGATAGATAGGGCAAGGACTGGTTTACTCAGTGTCAAGATGATGTGGCTGACTGTGATATCAGGTCATGATATCATCATCGGTGTGCATTGTGACATTATAATCCACCATTCCTTAGATTGCACTGCAAGTATCGACTAGTGGCTCAGTTTGGAGATTTGGCAACAAATATACTCCTTTCTCAGGAATTGCTGTGTAAATTTTAAATCTGCCCAATCTTTTTGTATAGCAATTTTGAATGAAAAGAATAAAAACAATCAATGGCTGTTCTGGCCGGTTTGTTTGTTTATTAATATCAGGGTTTTTGCATCCTGGCAATTTCTAAACTGAATTTTGGGGTCGATTACATAACTAATTTCTCTGACCAAATAAAATTTAATTAAAAGCACTACATCCCTAAATTAAGGCATTTTTTTTGGTAACGGTCATCGTACCCCAAATTCTACAATAGGTGCGTGAGAAACAGGTGTTTTCTTTGTTTGGCCTAACTGTGAGATGCTTTCCAATGTACTTTAGCTCGAAGAGGCATTTGCCGACCAGAAGCATGCTGAGGAATTGGCTCGACTAGAGGAGGAGAAGAGGCGAGACCGAGAAAGGATGGAAGAGAAGAAGCGCCGAGAACAGGATCGGATACTAGAGGTGGGTTACCATGGCAACTTGACATATGTGTGTCAATGTAGATTAAGCGTGGCGACTAGAAGTAAGTTACAAGCACGTCATGCCGACGTGATTATACCATGGCAGCATGGGGTACCCATGGCTTGCATGATGTAACCATGACACCATGATGTAACTGACAATGTGGTGTACCTGACAATGTGGTGTAGCTATGACATTGTGGTATAGCTATGGCATTGTGGAATAGCTATGGCAATGTGGTGTAACCATGAAGATATTGTGATGTAGGCATGCTAATGTTGTGTCAACATGACTATGTGGTTTAAACATGGACATGGGGTGTAAACATGGCAGTGTGGTGTAAACATGGCAATTTGGTGTAAACATGGCGATGTAGTGAAACCCTGATAATGAATACCTATGACAATGTAGTGTCACCATCTGGATGTCATATAACTATGCCATTATAGTGTAAAGATGGCAATGTGACATGATGTCATGTAACCAATGCAATCTGCCATGACGGTGTGGTGTCATCATGACAGTGTGGTGTCATCATGACAGTGTGGTGTAACCATGACTGTGTTGTGTCACCACGACAGTGTGGTGTCACTGTGACAGTGTGGTGTTATCATGACATTGTGGTGTCACCATGATACAGTTGGTGTCACCACGACAATGTGGTGTCACCACGACAGTGTGATGTCACCACGAGAATGTGTTGTCACCATGACAGCGTGGGGTCACCATGACAGTGTGGTGTCACCATGACAGCGTGGTGTCCCCATGACAGTGTGGTGTCACCATGACAGCGTGGTGTCCCCATGACAGTGTGGTGTCACCATGACAGCGTGGTGTCCCCATGACAGTGTGGTGTCACCATGACAGCGTGGTGGCCCCATGACATTGTGGTGTCACCATGACAGCGTGGTGTCACCACGACAGTGTGGTGTCACCATGGTACATTTGGTATGACTGACCACGAGGTGGCACCGTGACCCATGTTGACAGTAACTGCGTAGACTTGTGACTTGGATCCTGCTCCTTCTCCACATGTATCAGTACTGACATGTGGGGCTCCTGTCTGTCCAGTGGTTTTGTCCGCATATTGTGCTGTGTACCACTACACCAAGTGCATTTCAAGTCTCATCTCACAACGGACCTGACATTGATGCCATACTGTGGGAGGATATGCATGCAGTTTAAATATTCCGTGGGTTGAGCGTTAACATTTGAAACTAATTTTGTTTGGCTGTGTGTTTATATGTCGTGAATTGTCTTTTTCTTGAAGATTTATACTGCCTATTATGGATAAGTGTGAATAGTCTTGTTTTCACCATTAGACAGTTGGTTGATAAAAAGCCTAAGCCAACTGACCAAAGGGATTTTTAACCTCCCACACCACATAGACATGGCCTTTGATGATACTGTAAGTTATACACAGCACAGTGGAAATCCAAATTGGCAGAGGTGGTGCCATGGGGAAAATGACTAGTCAGGAATGGATTTACCAGTTACATATCCACACATACAGGTAAATAATGGCGATAGGTGGTGGTGCTGATTGCCTACTCGCAGCTGGCGCCATGTGAGAGAAATGGGAACTAAAGCCCCTTCTAACACACATAATGGAGTTGGTCATGTATTAGACCGTATTGGATATTGTATATCTCAGATAAGAATACGTCCTTGGTTCGTACAACTTCATTTTAGAGCACATTTGTGAGAAGGGGGGTTGTGGGTGGTTTATATCACATTGTTAACATTTAAAACAAGAGAAAATGGTAAGCCCACCAGCTTGTTCTGACTGTGTGGCATGCTTATAAGAACCGACAGGAAGTGTCCTCGCGGACATGCGCAGACGGCTACGCATGCGCTGTTAAATGTACGTCTGAAATAACGTAAGGAATGAGTAGTAGGCAGACCGGGTAGAACAGATCAATTAGGATTTGGGCCAGTCTGCAGTCGGACTATTATTAAGCAACGTTAAGCTGGGCATTTAGGGTAGTTTTCTTTAAATGCCAACAAACAGGGGATGTTGCAAATAACGTCATGCTCAGACTCGAATATCTCATCGGACAAACTGACTCAAAATCTATTTTAGCACGACGACGTTATATGCGCGTTCCGTGTTCTGCTGGTCGCTCAGTAAGGACTGAAGCTGACTCGCAGGGTCGCCGGCTAACAGCTACAGCTTACACACAGGAAATCTGTGTTGATGCCCCTCCCGTCCACCTTCTCCTTCTCATCACCATGATATCAATCCCTTTATTGGGACAGTCGTTGAGGTACCACGGATGACTTTACAACCAGTTTTCACAATTTTGTCCTGTTCTCCACTGCTCTCTGAGATTTGCCAAACTCATAGGCCTGTCCATTCTCGTCTTTTGTCCGCCTTGTCTTCTTCCCCCCCCCCCCCCCCCCCCCCCCCCCCCCCCCCATTTCACTGTGCCAGACCCCCTCCCCTTTACCCCCCGCCTCCTTCCCTAGAGACCCTTTATTTGATCTTACTTTATACTCACATTGCATAAACACACGCCTTCTGATGACCAAACTTGGTAGGATTCTTGCCGTACATTTGTCTCTAATGTGGATTGCAGTGAAATTATCGTAGAAAATATTTTACATCAGATAAAATCCCACTTGGAGTATGTGCATTTACCCTCCCCTCCCCCTCTCTCACCCCCCCCCCCCCCCCCCAACATTCCGCCGTGTAAGCTGTAGCTGTGACCCGGCATGCTGGGTCCCACCCAGCTTCAGTCCTTCGTGAGGCACCAGCAGAACTCAGAATTCTTGCATCGCAACAACCTTGATTGATTGATTGATTGATTGATTGATTGATTGGTGGTTGCTTTACGCCGTGTCGGCAGCATAGGCCATATTCACGGCGAGAAATGTTTGTTTTTTGTTCAAACCATCGCTTTTACATGTAAAAGCAGACAATCACCTTGCAATCAAAGCTTGAGACAAACCTGTCACGAGTGACGTCACAGACGTGCGTGTAGCTATTCAAACAGGCATTCCATCAGACAAACAGACCTGACGTGTATTTAATTAGCGCTCTGCAGTTGACTCGGTCGACAGGCCACATAGTCAATGACCTGCCCTAGTGGCGAACCCGACTGGGTGGTTAAGTAGCATGCATAGTAGGGGATGGGTGACGCCACAGACTTTCTCATCTTGGTGCATGTCGCATGCGGCCTTCCGTTTCCAGGAGCGGCAGCGTGAGTACGAAGAGCGGCGCCTGGAGAAGGAGAAGGAGAAGGCTCACAGCAAGCTGGAGCAGGAGCGCACTGCGCATGCTTGGCGTGAGCCGGAAGAGGCGCCGCGGGCTGAGCTGCTGCTCGCGGCGCCTGCGCAGCGGGACCGAGCCGACCTGGTACAGCCCTCTCCCTTCTCAGCCGTGTGGCCCGTAGGCGTGTGTGTGTGTGTGTCACATGTTGTTCTTGCTGCATGCACTTTGGAGATGCCAACACCTTTTATTGATCACGGATTTAAACATTTCCGATTTTGTTTGTTTGTTTGTTCTTGATTGCCTTTTGTTAATGAACCATTTCCCATTTTCTTTGCCTATTTCACGTGGAAAAATCTTTAGTGCCTTTTACATGTATCAGAGATGAGAAATTTCATATTTTAGGTGAATTTCTGGAGGGGGGGGGGCTTTTCCTCTTCAGCTATTTGGGTCATTTCCAAAATTGTACCGGAAGTCTGTTAAATAATGTATATTAAGTAATATATATTAAGTTATATATATTAAACAAGATATAGATCATATAAAACATAATTATAAACTAAACATAAATTAACAAATGCATTGCTCAACGTATATTACATATTTTATGTATGGCTTAATATATAATCTGGTATATATATAAACATATATTATATTTAATATATATTTTTTATATTATGTATAATATATTATTATTAAGTTCCATATATATTATCTATAATATATATTATGTTTAATATGTGTTTAATATATTATATTTAGTCTGAGTTAATACACGTGTATTATATCATGTGATATACCTCCTGATTAAGTGTCTTCTGTTAATGGAATGTTTCTTCAACAATGAGCATCATATAAAATTGGATATAACATTTTGAGAACAATAGTCCTTTGAAAAGAAAAAAAATTTCAGGGGAAGGAGAATTATAAGTAATTGCTTTCTAGAAACACCAAAGTCCCTATTTGCTGATTTGTGGATCCCACATTTAAGATTTTTTGGAAGTTGGCATCTGTGCGTGTATCGTATTAGTAGCTTTGGTTTCTGTAACACAATAACACAGACGAGGCTTTGTGGCGTGTGTCTCAAGTTGCGCCATAGTAAACAGCTGGTAAACATTTTGAATTTAGAAACATTCTCAACAAAATGGGAGGGAGCCCAGTTGGGCATTCTCCCCCCTCACGCTCTACCCAGATTCATATTGAACCAATGTGGATTCTTATCATGAAGTAACAAAATAAATAATAAATTCGATAATAAAAAGAAAAGCAACCAGTACCCCCGACAAGTTTCTGTCGGCACATTAACTGACGCCCATAGGACTGAGTAGGGGTATCATGGCTTGGTGCCGGCAACTCAGTATCCACATCCCATCACTTAAAGTTGCATAGTCCGATGGTTTTTACTTTCCGTCATTTTTTGTCTGAAATAAATATATTAAATTCATTGTTATAATCTACCTTACTTTAGTTTGAAGTTACTTTTATTTTAAATGGCAAACTTTTGGGATATTTGAAGTACAATTATGTCAAATTAGTTTTGGCAAGCACGCCAAAGCTCTTCTGACACCATAGACTTCAGCAGTAATAGATTCTATTAAATTGACTCAGAATCCCCTTCTGTGTGGAAACAAATGCTTAATAAGTGCATCAGTATCTAAGCTAGATATGTAGAATCAAATCTAGATAATTGTTTGGGTTTTGAAAATTTGATGCTCCATCGGACTATGCAGCTTTAAATATACATGACTGACTAAATTTGGATGATCGCTGGCTGCCTTCCCGTGTTGGAGATTGTAGGTTGAAACCCTGACCGAGTCAAATGAATGACTTACAAAATGTCTGCCCATCACAACCTAGCCTGGCGCTCGGCATTAATCAGATAGGATAAGGACTGGTTTGTTCAGTATCAGGATAATGTGACTAAAGGGGATATTGGGTCATGGTACCACATGGCTGGGTCTCCCAGTTGGGCAGCACTAATGAAAAGGTTATCACTAGTGCATACTGTCACTAGTCGGTACCCGTCTGAATATGACCATGGATGTTGCTAGGACATAACGCCCCAATAAACTAACTTATATATAGCACCGCCTCATTAACATAGCCTCGTCTCCGCGGTAGCCTAATGGTGTGCTGTGCGCATGCTTGTGCTGTTGTGTTAATTTATGTAAGCAGGTTACACAAACGCCGTGGTGTAATGGTGTGATGTGAGACGCCAGGAGTTTCGGCGCTTCACGTTTCTCGTGGGATCAGGGTGGTGCTTTCACAATTACCCGCTATTTGTTCTCAACAGCATAAATCCTGCCTTTTTCAGAGATGCCAAGTGTCCTGATTTGACGGGAGATCTCCCTAAAATATAGCAAAATAACCCCATCACCCAATTTCCTGCTTTTAATTTGTAATGTCCTGCCAAAGAATCATTTTGGCTTGTTTGAAAAAAAAAAAATTGTACCCATATTTTCCTCAAAATGCACAAAATGCATAATTTTGTATCACCTTTTCAAAATCTGAAGGAACCCCCCCCCCCGCCAGAATCCCCTGGGGGAGTAGTCAACCCCTCCCCCCCCCCTCCCCCCCCATTCCCACACCCTCACTAGTTTGGCTACATTATTTCTCCTATTTTCTATTTGCGTGTTACGGAGATCTCCTTACGCACACTCAATCTACTTGGCATCCCTGGATTTTGTTTAATTTCGAATTTCAGGCCAAGCTATGTTTTTCGCACCTGCTTGTATATCGCGTGTATATATATATATATTTATTTGTCTTTATTGCCTTAAAAACTCACCCTTTTCCTTCCCGCAAACGCAGCGAGAGTAGCATATTGGTGGCTTGTGTCTCATTTGTTTGTTCATTTGTTAGAGGCTTCATTGGTTTATTATGCACTAGTTGCTAGCATTAAAAGCTTGGCGAGAAAGCTGGAGGTGTTTCAAATTCTCAGTTCTGTGCCTGTTTAGCCTGGATGGTTTTTGTGTATGTTCTAGAGTGTTTGCATCGGAACATACTCATGCGCTTTAGGGGCATACAAAGTTGTGAACATGTTTACGGTAGTACAGAGAGTACTACTTTTCCAGACACCCTCCCCCCCTCTTTACCCACCCCCCCTAAAGTAGTACACATCAACATTTTACTACAGACCCAGATGGGGTGGCTAAAGCGGTTGAGTGCCCGCCCACCTCCCATTTTGGGAGGTCATGTGATTCAAACCTTCAGGTAGAGTCAAAACAATAACTTTAAAATTGACAAGTGTCACTACCTACGTTGGTGTACTATCTTGGGGGTGATGAACATGGGAAAATATTAATATTTATGCCTAGTGCAGGATTCGAACCCACACGCCTTGCTATTCCAGGGCTAGTGTGCTAACTATTACACTACCTAGGCACCCTGATGCAATCACCCTATTCACACCTACCTCTCTATGTGGTTCCTTGTGAGCAGCCAGTGCAGTCTACTACAGTGCCCCCACCAATTTTTTTTTTTAAATCATCATTTTGATAAGCGCTAAAAGTTGTTGTATGCTTTGTACCTTTATACGACCGTGAAAATGTTGATAACTTTGGACGACCCCTAATAGTAGTGCAGCATATTGCCTCTGGCCGTTTTATACACGCCTTTAAATCGCTTCCATAACCAGAACTTGCCATTTTGACAGCTAAAGCTTCAACATATAAGTTTGTTGTTTAAAAAAAGGTTATTGCTGCATAAACTGACTAATGTTTTATAGAAGTTAAAGACTCGATATCAAAATAATAAGAAAAAAAGTGTAAGAATATCTACACACTGGATTAATTATTTAAATAAGTACAGTGGTGTCTGTCTTTAAAACACAACGTATCCTGTCAGCTGAGGGATATTCAAATAAGTGAGACAAAAATTGTGTTGTTTTTTTTCATTGAAAATAAAAGAAAGTCCATATATGACAAAGGTTCGCCGAGCATAACGATCGGGATCTCTGTAGACAGATATTGCAACAGTGGTAGCACCTGTCTTCAAAGGACAACTCAGCATCTAGCCTGATGTTGTCTTGATATAGCAGGTGTCTTGTTTGAGCAACACTCAAATGAGGGAGAAAAATACAAATGCATAAAAATACGTAGGTGGTGCCCTGTCATTTGAGCAAGACTCAAATGGAAAAAAACCAAATATTCGACATAAGGTGTCCTGTTATTTGAGCAACATTCAAATGAGGAAATAAAACCCCAAATATTTGACATGAGGTGTTGAGCAACACTCAAATGGGGGAAAAAAATAGTTTTAAAAAATGTGTCCACATCTGGCAGGGGTTCGCTGATGACAGGGGTCGCTGAAGACAGGTGTTACTGTACACTTAGAAATTGTGCTGTTTGTAAGGGGGTGCCCGGATCTAGTGCACACTGGTGCTGGGTGGAGGACCGGGCGTTCTTGACCAGACTGGCCACTTCCCCTTCAGGAGAGGCGGCGGGAGGGCGAGGAACGGCGGAACCAGGAGATGATGCAGCGCCGCCGGCGGGACATCGAGGAGGCTGAGCAGAGAGATGCCGAGTACAGCCGGACCCAGCCACGGTATGCACGCCACACACGCCATACGCACTACACATCATGCATCACACATGTCATACACTCCACACGCTACACAGCACACCTGTCATACATGCACACCACATGCTACACACACCACATCACACATGTCATACACTCCACACACTACACATCACACCTGTCATACATGCACACCACATGCTACACACACCATATCCCACATGTCATACATGCCACATGCTACACATCACGCATGTCATACATGCACACCACACGCTACACACACCACATCACACATGTCATACACTCCACATCACACATGTCATACACTCCACACCACATCACATCACACCTGTCATACATGCACACCACACGCTACATGCACCACATCACACATGTCATACACTCCACACGCTACACATCACACCTGTCATACATGCACACCACATGCTACACGCACCATGTCATACACTCCTCACACTACACATCACACATGCACACCACATGCTACACGCACCACATCACACATGTCATACACTCCACATGCTACACATCACACCTGTCATACATGCACACCACACACTACACACACCACACCACACATGTCATACATGCCACACACTACACATCATACATGCTCACACCACATGCTGCACATCATACATCTCATAATGCCACACAACACATGCACCACAGATCACACATGTCATACATGCCATATGCTACACATCACACATGTCATACACACCACACACCATACACTACACATACCACACATCACACATGTCATACACGCCACACACCATATGCTACACACCACACATCACACATGTCATACATGCTGCATGCATTACACCCTACATAATCATAAATATCATGTATCACACATCACATGCGGCACACATTACACGCATCATACACACCACACACCTTGCATATCGATGTTGCCAGGACGTAATGCCTAGTACACACCTACCGTTTGTGCGCACCCACCTACCATATACGACCTAAAACTGCCCGTTTCGCACACAAAAATTGCTAGGTGTGCGCTCCCCGCGCACACCTAGCGATTGCGATTGCGATTCGTGCATAAAACCTCAGTTTTAGGGCTAAAACCGGCCGATTACGATTGCGATTCGAAAAATGAATCGGCCCGTTTTCAGTTTTAAGCGGGTCGGGTCAAGTCGCGAGTTTTAGTGCGCGAATCCTATACGGTAGTTGTGTACCAGGCATAAAACTCCAACCAAAATTAAATAAAGGCGTAAATAACTATTCCTACATTGACTAGAAGATTCATGCAGCGGCGCTGAAAATAAGATTCTTCAGAGGAATATATTTTACCCCCCAAAAAAACTAATTTGATGTTGTCAGGATGTAAAACCCTAACAAACAAAACAAACAATTAAAAAAAAATGGACTTAAAAATATTTTGAACTGGAAAATGTTCTTTTTGTTTGGCGTTGCAGTGATGACTCGCAGGCGTTCAAGGTTCCTGCCCCGGTGGAGGCTACCGCCGCCACGACGACCACCACCTCCACACCGCTGCGCCCGGACGAGGTGGGATCCCTCATCAGGCGCACGCCCAGCTTCCGGAACAGCAAGAAGGACAAGATGGCGCTGGTCGACGAGCGTCTGGACGGCGACGCGGGGCTTCCCTCCCAGCAGCACGGCGCGCCGACCCGCGCCGAGCCCGGCCTCGACGACACGCCCCGCCCGGGCAGCAAAGCGACCCGCGCCGAGTCGCTCAAGAAGGAGAAGCCCCGACGCACACTGAGCCTCAAGGCGCGGAAGCACACGCCCAGGTGAGTTGTGTGGGGATGCCTGCACCTTAAACAAAAAAAATGTAATCTTTAATTTAAAAAAAATGTTTAAATGACATTTTTTTTTTGGTTCGGTCTGAACATGCGTGGTATACCTGATGCCCTCCCCCTACCCCCTATCCAGTGCTGTGTGTGTGGTTGCGCCTTTTTTTGTTTGTGGGAGGCGGGGGGGGTTCGTTCCAGACATGCATGATATATCTGATGCCCTCCCCCCCCCACCTTCCCCCCCCCCTCAAACCAATGATGTACAAAACTGAAAGTGCAACATAACCTAAGGAAGCCCGACTTTTAAACACACAACTTAGCCCAAGGAAGCCCACATTTTAAAACAATCTTAGCCCTTGGAAGCCCAGTCGTTGAAGTGCAACTTGTCCCATGAAGCCTGGCCTTTAAAGCGGAACTCAGCCTATGGAAGCCCGGTCTTTAAATCACAACCTAACCCATGGAAGCCCAGCCTTTAAAGCACAATCTAGTCCATAGAAGATGAGCCTTTAAAGTGTAATATAGTCCATGGAAGCCCGGCCTTTAAAGCGCAACTTAGCCCATGGAAGCCTGGCCTTTAAAGCGCAACTTAGCCCATGGGTGCCCAGCCTTTAAATCAAAACCTGGCCCATGGAAGCCTAACCTTTAAATCACAACCTA
This sequence comes from Branchipolynoe longqiensis, assembly GCA_030323885.1. Taxonomy (NCBI): domain Eukaryota; kingdom Metazoa; phylum Annelida; class Polychaeta; order Phyllodocida; family Polynoidae; genus Branchipolynoe; species Branchipolynoe longqiensis. Next base: position 126,159,736 of record CM059186.1, on the reverse strand, counting down.
GCCCATGGAAGCCCGGCATTTAATACACAACCTAGCCCATGGAAGATCGGCCTTAATTAAAACACAACCTAGCCCATGGAAGATCGGCCTTAATTAAAACACAACCTAGCCCATGGAAGACCGGCCTTAATTAAAACACAACCTAGCCCATGGAAGACCGGCCTTAATTAAAACACAACCTAACCCATGGAAGATCGGCCTTAATTAAAACACATCCTACTCCGTGGAAGCCCGGCCTTTGAAGCGCAACTTAGCCCAGGGAAGCCCGGCCTATAAAGAGCAACTTAGCCCATGGAATCATGCTTAGCCACAATTTGATTTGTAGCTTCAAGGACAAGTACCGAGCGCCCGCAGACCTGCCTCCTGCTGAGATGGAAGGCCTGCTGGAACGGAAGCAAGAGCTGCAGAGTGGCGGGAAGAAGGCCACTCTCCGATCGTGGAAAACCTACTATTCGGTGCTCTGTGGACAACTGCTCTGTTTCTTCAAAGACAGACAAGGTGAGGTTCTTTGGTGTTTGGTTTTTTAAACTTTAGGAACTGGTATATATTATATACATTATATACATTATATACATTATATGCATTAAATACATTACCTATGTTACCTATGTTTGGTATGCAGGTATTGCAACACCTCAGGGACTTTAACGCCCCTGCCCTGCAGAGTTCTAAACCACTGCCTTGTGGTACAGGTTCTTGACAGAACCGAAGGCTAAGGGAGCAAACCCTAAACAGAAAACCATGTCACTGTGGCAGCATTAAGGGCGGTTGATGTATGGAACTCCCAACATCTCCCGACCAGCCACTGCAGGGACAAATAGTTTTGCGCCTGTCTTGACATGTTCTTGCCGGTGTGAAACCTCTATTTGCTCCCCGAGAGAGTGCCGCTGGTAACTTGCAAAAGCCAGCAGCACTTCCAACACTTTTGCAGGCAGCTTTCATGAAATGTTGGAGAGCGGCGGTCAAGTAATGAAAGCAGTCTTTGTCGCATCGCGACTGACAGCATGATGATGATGATGATGATATGTTACATACTTTACATAGTTACATGCATTACGTACATTACATACATTACGTACGTTATGTACATTACATACATTACATACATTATATACATTACACACATTACATACATTAAATACATTACATACATTACACACATTACATACATTACACACATTATGTACATTGCATACATTCCACACATTACGTACATTACATACATTCCACACATTACACACATTACGTACATTACATACATTACATACATTACACACATTACATATATTACATACACGTTATACACATTATATACAGGACGTTTGGTAAGCACGTGATAACTCCTGAGTCACATTCACCCGATTGAAGGCAGGTTTGGGTGGGATCCAGGCTGCTCGTGGTAGGTAGGTTAGCGCTGACAGCAAGCACAGCGCCACCCAGCCCTGTATTCCTACAGCCGCTCGCCAGCATAAATATTATAAGCATAACTCATTATATGACACAAAACTTCTGTAACCAGATGCGGTGGCTGAATCGATAGAGTGCAGGCTTCCCGTGTGGAATGCCGGGAGTTTGAATCCTGGCCAAATCAATGACTTACAAAATTGATACTTGTCACTTCCTAGCCTGGCGCTTGGCATTACTAGGATAGGGCAAGGACTGGTCAACTCAGTGTCAGGATAATGTTACTTGAGTGGGGAATATCGGATCATGGTGCCGGCAGCATTGTCTCTCAGTGGGGCAGCATGTTAAAAGTCGCCATGAGTGTGCACTGTCACAAGTCGGTACCTATCCTCAGGTGCCAGGATGTAAAACTCAAACAAACAAACCTGCGGTGAGTAAACGCGGTTTGCTGGCAGGTTGCGTGCAGTTACTGATCTGCTTTCGTGTTGGCAGCGTTCGCTGAGAACAACGCAGCCACCTCTCCGCTCGTGCTGCTGCGCGCTACGTGCGAAATCGCCACCGACTACACGAAGAAGAAGAATGTGCTGCGCCTGACACTGAACGATGGGGCCGACTTCCTGCTGATGGCACTGTCACAGAATGAGATGGTCGAATGGCTCAACAAGATCAAATTCTACGCCGGTAAGTTTGCTGGGACTTTTCTCTTTTTGTAGCTTCACTGTGCCTTTAGCCAGGGTGGTGGGAGTGGGGATGGGGGAATGGGCGGGTGGAGGATGCCTACGATGGGTGGGTGGGTGGGTGGGTTGGTGGGTGGGTGTGGGTGGGTGTGGCGATGGCTCTGGTGGGTGGGTGGGATGCCTATGTGCAAACTACATGCGTACCGAAAAATTAGGCATAGTTTCTCACCTCTGCAAATTGGCGAATGGAATGGGATGATGCAGACATTACACAGTAAGTGCAGATTTAAGAATTAATTTTTTTCTAGGAGTGCTCCGATTTATCTAGAAGGTTTTGGTTAAATTTTGAGGTTTCCGATTTTCAAAAAAGGAAGGGGGGAAAAAAGCCATTTTCCGATTATTTTCTGGAGTTCATCCATTTAAACAAAACAGGATTTCTCCCATTTTGTGTGACGTGTCGTGATGTTTTTTTTCTCCCATTTTAGATGTTAGATTTCCGATATTCATTTTTGGTATGGAATTGTCCGAATTTGTGTGTGGCGGCATTTATTCCCATTGATTAAATTTAACAAAAATATTTTTTATCGGATGGTCTCCCATCTTTGATGGGTGTTCCATTGTGTATAAGCGATTGGAACTCGGGTGTTCCAACTCCATGTTCGACAGCTGCAGCAGAATACAGTTCGGTACACCTTTGGTTTGTCCGGCGTGCATCCCGGAAACAGGTACTGCGCATGCTCTTGGTGGTGGAGGCTATGCACACGACGCGTCAATTCACAAACAGTGCATTGAAGGCACCCAGCCTACTTATAATTCTGAAAAGTAGCTCCTAATAGTAATACATAACCATTCATAACTAGAACTCTACGCAACCATTCCCAAGCAGCTAGTACTATGCTGTATTTCATTCAGATCTGTGTACAGTAGCACCTGTCTTCTGCGACACCTATGGTCGACAAAATTCTGCTGGGGGCGCGGGGGGCGCGGGGGGGCAGGGAGGCCGGGAGGGGGGGGGGAAGCATCATGCTAGGAACTAGTTCAAATAACAGAGATATATTATAGCAGTGACTATATTTCAGGGTCCAGGAATTAGTTCAGATGCAGTAATATGTAGCAGTGACTATATGCATTCTCTAGCAGTGGAAACTAGATTAAAACAGTTGCTTTGTTTATATTCATATAATGCAATATATAACACATACCTATCTGGTGAAATGTGTTTATGTAATTCATATTCTGGGGAGTAAGTTTGTTTGCATTACATCCGGCACGGTCAGCCTATGTTAAAGTCTTGCCACCCAGTTTGGTTCCCCGTCCTGATATGACCTTAGATGTTGCTAGGACGTAAAACAACAACAACAAACAAACAAACAGTTTGGTTCCACTATTGCATGACCCCTTGTTGTGCGTGACTACCCCACTCACTAACCGCCGGGAGGCGCCACCTCTCCCCCCTCCCCCCCTCCCTTGTATGGCTACCGATCCCAACTAATTTCTCACGGCGGGCCTGATTGTTGGTGCTGTTTTTCCAACCCCTCCCCACTTATTTGTTTCTTCTAGATCCGAGGCACAGTGACGCAAGTAAGTCTTACCTGAAACCCAGGCTGCTGGGAGGCGCGGGCCAGTTTTCAATCTTTATTTTTTGTTGTTTTGACTTCAGCCGGCCCCCATACCACGCCCACCGCATGTACACATGGCAGAGGCAGCCTTGCCCGGAAGCAGTACCTCTACTCCCTCGGTTAAGCTTCTTTTTTTTGTAACCCCTTTTAAAAGCTTTTTTTTATATATCTTTTCTAAAACCTTTTTTTTTACATTAAAGAGAAATAATTTTTCACGTAAAAAAAACCCCAACAACGAACAATTTGTTAGTGAACCTGTAAGTTATCACTGAATGTGTAAAGTTGTGGGTAGGCGTGGCTTGGACAAGTGCTGAGTTTGGGAGATGGTGATGATTATGATGATGGTGGTTATGACGATGATGATTATGATGTAGCTGTCAACTGTTGGCTTCCACTTACCTGATTGGCCGTGAACACTCACTCTCACACTTACGACTGACGTAGGCTCCCTTCCCGTCACCTCCACACCCCCACACTCCCATACCCCCACACCCCCACACCCCCACACCCCCACAAAGACGGCCAAATCAAACCAACTCTCCAACAGGTTGCCAGCTGCCGTCCAGCTATACTATACATTGTATCACTCAATTAATTTTGATTGTATTTTTAAGAGTGACCCCCCCCCCCCCGTCCCCATCACCCCACCTGACTCACTCTCTAGCCCGGTGTCTGTGATTCTCATTCTGGCCATGTCCTAATCTGTCAATGACCTTCACCTTCTACCCCCCTCTATCCCCCTCTACCTCCACCCCCCCCCCCCCCCCCCCCCCCTACTCCCCCCCCCCCCCACCACACATCCCTCCGTGAGCTGAGTGTTGTTCCTAATGCTGTGTGCTGTGTGTTGACATCTGACACTGATGGACACAACCGTGACTGTTACACATGGCTCTAGTTGTCTTGCTTTTAGTTGACCTTGCTGTGTTCTTAATTTGACCTTGTGTATATGTGTGTGTAGTGCTCTGTACGTAGCAAAGCTTTCCCAGTACATAGCGCTCATTGTTACGCTTCGAACGGCCACCAGGGCCCTGCTGTCAGTGTAAGTTGTGGTAACCATGGTAACCGCCATCTTAAAGAAGCCTTCTATAAATAGGGTGGTCAGTTCTGTACTCCTCACAATCATTCTTGCCTATAGCATATGTAGGCAATGTCATTTTGTTGACACAATGCAAATGCTAATTATATACAGTAAAGGGGGGGGGCACTGCGGTCCTGTAGTGTGAGTGTGCAAAGAAGCGGGACGTAGCTCAGGCGGTAGCGTGTCCACTTGCGAAGGTGTCGGTCATCCTATCGATCCTGCTCAGTGGACCCATTTGCAGTTTGGACTATTTCTGTTCCAACCAGTGGTTCATCAAGGGCTGTGGTATGTGCTGTCCTGTCTGTGGGAAAGTGCAAATAAAAGACCCTTGCTGCTTATCGGAAAGAGTAGCCTCTGTGGCGGCAGCCAGTTTCCTCCACAGAAATATGTCAGAATGACCGTATGTTTAACGTCCAATACTCCATGATACAAAAATCAATGTGCTCAAGAGGCGTCGTTAAATAAAACAAGCTTTACTTTTGTGAGTGTGCACTTACCAGGCGGCGTCCTAATCGGCCCAGTCCCGCCTACCTTCACATGAGTGGCCTTCCTTGATTGTGTCCCCCTGTCGCAGTCTGAGCGCCCTGCCAGTTTGAGTGCCCTTCTGTTGCTTCTGCGCATGCGCGGATAGACAACATTAAAACCACCCTAACTATCACAGTAATTTGTGATTTTTGGTGCTTTGAAAGCAAATTTCTCTTGTTTCTATTAAATAGTTCAGATCTTTCTCTACAATTTCACATTCAGCTTTTTTTTTTATCAGCCAATTGGAAGTTCTTGAATTTATTTTGCGAAAATAGTTTTTGAGGCCATGATCTGGTAAGGCTAACACTGGCACTGACACTCAGAATATCCCAACTTTCACTATTATCTCTGTTTTTAAATACTTTCAGAGTAAATTGCTCTTAGGTTACATTAAATACTTCAGATCTTCCTCTTCAATTGCGCATTAAGATATTTTTAATCGATCCAATGAAAGCTTTTAAATCTATTTTACAAAAAAAGTATACAACCACTGGCAGGGCGCTCAAACTGGCAGGGCGCTCAAACTGCGACCCCCCCCCCCCCACCCCCCGTGATCCGCCATCCCTGTCCCGTGCCACTGCTGCGCTCTATGTTCCACGGTCGGTGACTGGTGCAGTGTGCAAGACAAGTTCGACCTGTGCAATTGTGATTTATATTTGTGTGTGTGTGTGTGTCTATGCTTGTGTGTGTAAAACTTCTCTAAATCGACTGACTATGGGACCGACTTGAAATGGTCCATTTAGGGAGGTAGTCGGTTTATGGAGTTTTTCATTTCATTACAACTGTATTGTATGGGTGATCTTTTGGGACCCAAATAAAGCCATCGATATAGGGGAGTGGTTGATCTGTCGAGGTGGTCGGTTAGAGAGGTTTTACTGTAGTATGGTGGTACAAGTACTTATCTTAACTTAACCTCTGTCTCGGGATCTCCTTTGACCTTTGAACTTTGACCTTTGACTTTGACCTGGGGTCTGGCGCTACTCCCTTCCTCCAGTCTGACCTAATTAAGGATGAGCTCCACTTTAAACTAAAGTGAACTAATAACTGTGGTTTCGGTCCGTTTGTTCTTTTACTGCTTTATGTAATTACGTTGTTGAACAAATTCAGTTGTTTAAAATAATTGTATTATGTTTATTTATATAATATGAACCATTAATCTTTTTTAAAGCCTTTTATACACATTGTATACAGTATATACGAATATGTATGCATGCATATGTACATATGCATATGCATGCATATGTGCATATGCATATTATGCATGCATGCATATGTGCATATGTATGCATGCATATGTACATATGCGTATGTATGCATGCATATATACATGTGTATGTATGCATGCATATGTACATATGCATATGCATGCATGCATGCATGCATATGTACATATATATATTTATATAAAGTAAATAATTAAATTATATTTGAAGGCATGTGGTTTCATTAAAAAGACATTTTCTCCAAGAGCATATTCATATATATTCTATAGAGCGTATACTGAATATATATATTATAAATTGAGAGTATATTCCTAAGACAAATTAAAAAAAATTATATAATTAAATTGACCTATATTCTAACAGATTAAATAAAACCAAATCAAATAAATGCCCCTTTGATGGTAATCACATTTTATGAGAAGCTCAGAAGACCTTTAATTTAAACTGTATAAGTTTGGGTTTTGCTAGTATTGACTTGCCTGCAGTGCATGCTGCCAGTGACTCGCAGAGGCACTAACTCACTAACTGACAGACTACCACCTCACCGCATACACAGTGGACCGCCACACCTGTGGCTGCTTCTAGTAATAGCACCTAGTAACTTCCGGTGGCAGTTAGTGCTGCCAGGCGTGCATGCCGCCTCTGCACTGGTGCCGAGCTTTATTACATCACCTCTACTTCTCCCCTTCACCCCTCTCACCCGCTCACCCCCTCACTCCTCTCACCCTGACCCCTCTCACCGTCTCACCCCTCTCATCGTCTCACCCCTCTCACCAGTCTCACCCTCTCACCCCTCTCACCGCTCTCACCCCTCTCACCCCCTCACCCCTCTCACCCCTCACCCCTCTCACCACCTCACCCCTCACCCCTCTCACTCCTCTCACCCTCTCACCTACTCACCTCTTCACCCCTCTCACTAATCACTTACACCCACTCTCACACACTCCCCTCCCTCACTTGAATCTTATTGTATGACACAAGATCAACCAACTGACAGCCCCCACCCCCTCTCAGACACACACCTTTCTCATCAACCATCTATAATTATACTTCCGGACCCCTTAAAAAAACCACCCAAATCCCTACAGACCTTTAACGCTCTGCGAGGATTTTTCACTCTGTCACAGCTAAGGTGTGTATATATATATTGTTCATGTTGGAAGCAATATGGGTAATTTGGGGCGCGGGAGCGACTCGCGTTTCTAAGGACGTGCGACTGTTGGTGCCCCCCGCCAGCATCGCCGTGGACGCACACTACGCAAGTGGGGAATGCGAGAACTAAAAAATCCGGTATCCGGTGGATGCGCCCCGAGCAACTCAGTCAAAATTAAATGAAAATATTACTGCCAATCAAAATTACCCCCCCCTGCCCAATACTACTATTACTACTACTACTACTACTACTACTACTAATACCCCTGTGAAGAAATTACTCCTCTCCATAAATTATCACTCCCTAAGAACAATCAGCTCTAAAATAGGACTCTCCACCCCCAAAAAAGATACCCCCTTCCCTTCCGAAAAAGAAATCCCGTTAGTAAATACACGGTGTGAGATAAATAAAGCATGCATCGCGTCGCGTCGCGTCGGGCCGCGTCACGTCCTGTATCTGTGATGTCGCGTCGTATGTCTGGGATGATGCAATGCGTCGCATCATATGTCTGTGATGATGCGTCGGGTCGCGTCGCGTCGCGTCCTATATCTGCGATGATGCGTCGCGTCACGTCGCGTCGGGCCGCGTCAAGTCCTGTATCTGTGATGTCGCGTCGTATGTCTGGGATGATGCAATGCGTCACATCATATGTCTGTGATGATGCGTCGGGTCGCGTCGCGTCGCGTCCTATATCTGCGATGATGCGTCGCGTCGGGTCGCGTCGCGTCGCGCCCTATATCTGTGATGATGCGTCGCGGGACTGATCGGTGCGTGTGTGTTTTGTGTTTCTTCTCCCGCTGCGTCACAGCCCTGGCGCCTGCGCAGCAGTTGACGGCCTTCGACCCGGAGCGCGCCGGGCAGGCCCCTGGGTCGCCGGCCGCGAGCACGTCCAGTCACACATCGGGCGGGCGCGCAGGGTCGCCCGCGAGCAGCCGGCACAGCGACCTGCCGTCCCCCGCCTCCAGCCGCGCCTCCAGCGTCGCCGACGACCAGTACGGCTTCCGGCCACCGTCAGTTAGCCCGCCCGCCACCCATCCGGCTGGCCAGAACCCGTTCCGGCCGTCCGGCTACGCGTAAGTAAAGGATGAAAGATCTCCGCCATTTCGCGGATTTCCGCCATTAAAAAAACCCATTGTTTAATAGATATATATTCACTGATTAAGTTTCACAAAATCCCAATATATCTGACGGCAATTGGTTAGTGTGACTCCCGTTCCAGGGTCTATACGGGCCTGGAAATTCTTGAAAAGTATTAAACTTCATTTGCTCCATTTCAAGGCCTCGAAAAGCCTTGAATTTAACCTATTTTGGGTAATTAGTCTTGAAAAGTCTTGAATTCCATTAAACTGTCCCCACTGTTCTAAATTAGTCCGAAATTGCCATTCACCATTGTTTTTTTTTTCGGAAATCCAAATGAAAATAGTCCTATCCAAAAAAAGGAAGTGTAATTAGTCGCTCAGCATTACTTATAGTTGCATGGTCCGATGGTTTTGAGTTTGTCATTTTCTAAGATAAATATATGGTTGATAGCTATAATCTACTTTACTTTAGTTTGAAATTACATTTATTTTGAATGGCAAACATAGAAAAATAATTTTGGCAAACATGTCAAAACTCTGACACCATAGGCTTCTGCAGTAACCGGTTCTATATGGCAACAAATTCATAATCTAAGTAAGACATGTAGAATCAAATCTAGATAATTGTTTTAGTTTCGAAAATTTGATGCTTTCATCAGACTGCAGCTTTAATAATGATATTACTTTCAGCCAAGAACCGCTGGCTGAGGTGCCACACAGCAACCCTTTCGCAACGGCCAACAACCCTTTTGTGGAACCTGGCAACCCATTCAGCACGCGAAAAGCCGACTCCAATGATAACATTCAGGAAGTGATGGTGACAACGAGTTTTGAGACAATCCGCATGGATGCAGACACCAACAGTTCAGGTACACACAGTGGGCATGGAAGGGGATGAGACTGTCAATGTGCAACCAGGACAGCTTGCATTCACATACTCATAGTGAGGAGCTCTGATTGAGGAGCTCTGATTGAGGAGCTCTAAATCAAGAGCTCTGAATCAAGAACTCTGACTGATGAGTGCACAGTAAGCAGCCTACAGTGAGAAGCTCACAATTAGCTCAGTGAGCTTGTGCTGAGAAGCTCACAATAAGGTTCTCACAACGAGATGCTCATACTGAGAGGCTCCCAAGAAATTCACAGTGAGCTCAAGGTTAGCAATGTATAGTGATAATCTCGTACTGAGACGCTCGCAATGAGATGTGCTTCATGAGAAGTTCATAATGACAAGCTCACAATGCAAAAAGCATAGTGAAATGCTCACCATGGGAACGTCATAGAAACCTTAAAATGAGAAGCTCAGTACAGAGAATCTTATGTTGTGAAACTCATAGTGAGAAGTTCACATTGAGAGGTTCCTAGTGAGAAGTTCCCAGTGAGAAGTTCAGTGAGAAGTTCCCAGTGAGTTCCCAGTAAGAAGTTCCGAATGAGAAGTTCTCAGTGAGAAGCTCTCAGAGAGAAACTCACAGTGAGAGGTTTACAGTTAAGCTCACAGTAGGAAGCTTACAGTGAGAAGCTCAGTGTAAGGCTCAGTGTGAAGCTCAGTGGGAAGTTCCCAGTGAGAACCTCACAGTGGGAAGCTCACGGTGGGAAGCTCACAGTAGGAAGCTCACAGTGAGAAGTTCAGTCTGAAACTCACAGTGAGAAGTTCACAATGAGAAGCTCTCAGTGGGAAGCTCAGTGAGAAGTTTGGTGTGAAACTCAGTGAGAAGTTCATAGTGAGAAGCTCACAGTGGGAAGCTCAGTGAGAAGCTTGCAGTGAGAAGCTCACAGTGGGAAGCTCATTGAGAAGCTTACAGTGGGAAGCTCACAGTAGGAAGCTCACAGTGGGAAGTTCAGTCTGAAACTCACAGTAAGAAGTTCACAGTGAGAAGCTCACAGTGGGAAGCTTAGTGAGAAGTTCACGATGGGAAGGTCACATTGGGAAGCTCACAGTGGGAAACTCTCAGTGAGAAGTTCACAGTGAGAAGTTCAATGGATAGCTCACACTGAGACACTTACAGTGGGAAGCTCACCATGGGAAGCTCACAATGAGAAGCTCATTGACAATTCACTGTTGGTCATACTTGACATGTGCCGCACCAGGAATGCTAAACTGTTATATGTTGTTACTGTTAATTTAAGTGAACCTCACCGTAATGAGTATGACATAGAGTATTATTAGACCTAGTTCGTTTTCTTACCTGTGCTATATTTAGTGTTCGGCATGGTTTGTTCACCTTACTGCCAGAGCAGTGTCACCAAGTAGTCACGCATGCACAACAGCATTGAATGTATGTCTTCACTACACTTCACTCCAGTGTGTAGCTCACTCTTACTCATTTCTGCCTCGCAGACCAACGGTAAGCCACAGTAACAACCCTTATTTTAAGCCACAGTAACAAAACCTTATTTTACTAAGCCTTAATTCATTGTTTAATTCACTTCGTTTAGAATCCACCAAGGTATTTTGATTCTGTTTATTAATGGCATGTTAATCCCCATACCCCTCCCCCCACCCCTTTTCCCATCTTACACAAACAGGGTCCGTACGTTGTGTGGAAAGTCTAGGAAAAGTCTTGATTTGCCCCAATTCAAGGCCTTAAAAGGCCTTGAATTTAACCTATTTTTGGTGATTAGTCTTGAAAAGCCTTGAGTTCCATTAAACTGTCCCCACTGATCTAAATTAATCTGAAATCGCCATTCGCTATTGTTTTCCCCCTCCCTGAAATCGAAATGAAAATAGTCTTGAATTCCTAGGGAAAAAAACCCAGCTTTGAAAAGCCTTGAAACCGACTTGAATTCCATATCTTCACATATGTACGGACCCTGCACAAACCAACACACATAATTATCATAATAATAATTGCTTTTTTTTTTTTTAAGAGGGTAAACCAAAAAAAAACCACCCAAATATTCTGCACTTGTTTGTTCATTATCCCCATTGTAGAGCTTGCTGACTGCCCTCTCTACTCACCCTCCCACCTGGTAGACCTGACCTTTGACCCTGAGGCCAGGCCCTGTAGCCCTCGCTGGTCCCCGGGAGCCGGTGAAGACGACTCGCTCTCCTTCGACGGGCAGAACAGCGACGGCGGTTCGTCCCCCATCCTTTTCTCCTTACTCAGTCCCACCCGGCAAGGTTGATACAACATGGCGCAGTTGCCACTGCAGGAACAATGCATGCATTAACTAGTTTCGATGCACCTGGTGATTGATTATATGGGTTATGCATATTTATGTCATTTATGTTATGTATAGCATAAGCATTATACAAGTATAATTAATCGGAAGCGTTCACTCCTTATTGTTTTACGTCTAATAGCCGATCTACTGTACTGATATGACCAGAACGGATTGCCGAATGAGTTGAGCGTCCGTCTCCTGTTTTTGGAGATCGGGGCTTTGTGGGTTCTTACCCTGGTTGAGTCAAACCAAGGACTTAAAAATTGATACTTGTCGCTTCCTAGCCTGGCGCTCAGCATTATTAGGATGGGGCAAGGGCTGGTTGGATCAGTGTCAGGATAATATGACTGAGTGGGATATCATGGTGCTGGCAATCTGGTCTCCCAGTGGGGCAGCACTGTAAAGTTGCCATGAGTGCACAGTCACAAGTCAGGACCCGTCCTGATATGACCTTAGATGTTGCTAGGACGTAAAACTACAACAAACAAACTGTACTGATCTGTTAATAATTGTTCATCGACTATGCAACCGGACCGATTGTGTCGCCCACTGTCAGCAAATGTGGTAGCCTGTCTGGCCATGCTCAGTCACTCTACCCACAATTTTTATATATTAAAATAATATGAATAAGTAATGCTTAGGACCGACCCACCGATATAACTACAGCAAAGTATTTTATGATTTTGTATTACTCCACTCGCGGTGTTCGATTTGAAATTCTATCAACTCGGGTGACCCGAATACGGCCGTCGTTTCCGCGGATCCGCGAAGATCTGTAGTGAGGGACCAGTGTAGTTGTTCCGCTGTCGCAGTTTCAACGCCCGGTCAGTTTCCACGGCCCGTATAGACTCAAACTTAAGGCATTCTCAATGGTCGTGAGCAATCTTCATACAGAAAATACAGCAAAAGTGAAATATCTCAAAAACTACACCACCTATTAACAAATCGCTTTAATCGTGCATCCTGATTGCTCCATACCGAAGTTTGACGAGTGATTTCCGTTTCCGTTTGCTGGATTTGTTATGATTCATAGACACAATTTTACAAATGGCGGCGCCCATAGAGGCCTATTTCCGTTTCCGGTTGCTGGATTTTGACGAAATCCTGTGTGGGTATTGTTTATGTATATATTGTTTAAGCATATTTGCTATATATGTACACATGTTAGTCCTAAGCCTCCCCAGAGGGTGGGTCGGTATAAATAATGTATACTATATGCAATAGAAGATATAGATAATATAATGTGCGTTAAGTATATGGAATATATTACTATATATAGATTATATAATAGACAATATATAGTAGAATATATATAGTAGAATATATAGTATATGATATATATATATATATAGTATATGTAATATATATATATATAGTATATGTAATATATATAAGATGTATAATATATATATGTATAATATATATAATATGTATATAGTATACAATATATAATATATATATAGCATATACAATATAGTATATGTACAAAATACATTATATATTGAAAAGCTCCACTACACCCTTCCGGTCAATTTTCTTTATAAATAGATATATCATATATACACATATACTTATATATATTGTGTCTAATTTTAAATCATGAAAAAAACCCACTAACATTCCCATTCAGCAAAAAATTGTAAGGTTACTTTCTCATATTACAGTACTTAAATTTAATTTTTAATCTTTAAGCGAAGCATGATTGTCAACTTGTTTGTGGGTCCTTATTTGGAATACAGCTTCTTTGGGAGGAAACTAAGCATTTTTGTGTGTTAATCTAGAAGGTTCCGCGGGTAGACTCCGATCTGGGATTATCTGCATGCAGTGGGGGTGTGGGTGTGAGTGGGGGACCCTATGGCGTACACAGCCATGTTCTATCAATGTTGGTGCATTTGGTTATGCGCGTTAGGTTACTTACTAGTGCGCCAATGACTAACCCACCTTTGCTTCTCCTATTGCTTCTCGATGGCTGCTCTTCAAATCTCATTCATGGCGCCATATTTCATCACCACAAATTTCTATCTGTCTGAGAGTTCAGCGAGAGAACCAGTGTACACCTGTATGGCTAATAATAATAAGAATAACATTAATCATATTAATAGTAATAATCATTCCAATTCCGAATATATAAAATGATCCACCTAAAATAAATCTAATCATTTTAACCCAACTTTTTTCCCCACCTCTCACTCTCCCCTGTGTAAATACAAAAAGAAAGGAGGAAAGTCAATCTGATCTAACAATTTAATAATAATAATCTTGCTTTGTAACTTATTAACCCGAGTGTCGTATGTGGAACTGTTTTGTGGTTGTCAGTGAGAGAGTAAGTTAGTAAGGTGATTGTGATTGTGATGGTGATTGTGATTGTGATTGCAGACGGCAGCACGACGGCTCCCCCAGTTCGAGGACTCCCGCCTTCGTATGACCACGGCCGACCAGACTCCAGGGTGTGTATTGTGCTCTCCAGGCCCGCGTTCAGGGTCCATCTCGGAGGTGCCGTGGAGACGTCTCGGCGATGCTTTTTGGCCTATTTGCGTTCAGAGTGCGTCTCGGCGACGCCTCCCTTTTCAGACTGGAGATGAAAAGCACCTCAAAAATGGCCGCCATATTCAGTGGTTTCAGCCAATCACAGTGTAGCTTTTCCATTGCAAATGGCCGCCGCCTATGAGGGTGGCCATTTTCGAGACAACAAACTGCTTTTGCCGTTCAAACTAGCGTGACGTCATGGCCATCTTCGAGGTTCCTCCGAGACGGACCCTGAACACGGCCCTGGTGGCTATGACGTCACCAGGGCGGGGGGAGGGGGCATGGGGGGGAGCATTACTTCTAATTTATTTAAAGCCAAAAATAACCCCCTAAAATCCCCCACAGAATAACAATGAACGAGAAACCTTGCCAACACCATCTGATTTGTTTTGTTTGTTTTCATTCAAGCTCTTCTAAGGAGTTCGCCAGCAACATCACAAAAAAAAAAATTCTCGTTATATATGTGTTATATAAATATCTAATAATTACCAAAGAAACACAATTTATTAGTTACTTCAGGCACTGCATGATGGAGTGCTTTTAATATATGTTTTTTTTTAAAGTAGAAATTAATAGTTGATAGTTTGATTAACATAATTTTGTACTCAGTGACGTGGATTTTGCAGTTATTTAAATCCTAAAAAACAACCGTCGTTAGGCACAGTTCTCTTGCTTGTTATGTTTGTGAGTTGTTCCCCCTCACTCCCCTCTCCTGCCCTGCCCTCCCGTCCTCTTCCTTACCCTTCTCTTCCGCTCTCCTCCCCCCCCCCCCCCACTGCTCTCCCTCTCTTTTCCCCCTCCCTTCCCCTCTTCCTTTTCCCCCTCCCTTCTTCCTTTTCCCCTCCCTCCCCTCTTCCTTCCCCTCTTACTTCCCTCTTCCTTCCCTTTCCTTCCCCTCTTCCTTCCCCTCTTCCTTCCTTCTTCCCTTTCCTTCCCCTCTCCCTTCCTTCCCCTCTTCCTTCCCCTCTTCCTTCCCCTCTTCCTTCCCCTCTTCCTTCCCCTCTTCCTTCCCCTCTTCCTCCCCATCTCCTTCCCTCTCCTTCCCCTCTTCCTTCCTCTCTTCCTTCTTCTTTCCTTTCCCTCTTCCTTCCCCTTTCCTTCCCCTCCCTCTTCCCCCTTTGCTTTCCTTCCCCTCCCCTCCCCTCCCTTCCCCTCCCCTCCCTCCCCTCCCCTCCCCTCCCCTCCCCTCCCCTACCCTCCACCTCCCTCCCCTACCTCCCCTCCCCCTCCACCTCCACTCCCCTCCTCCCGTTTCCCTTCCGTTTCCCCTTCCCCCTCCCCTCCCATCCCGTTCCCTCCACCCTCCCTCCTCCCCTCCCTTTCACCCCCCCCTCCATGCCCCTCCCCTGCCCCCCCCCCCTTCCCCTCCACCTTCCATCCCCCTTCCATCCCCCTTCTTCCCCAGCTCCACCCCCCCATCACACCATTTCCCTGCTTTATAAGCCTTTAATTAATTATTAATTATTTTCTTAAATAATTAAATTTCCATTACCATCTTGTAGGTGTCCACCACATCAGGTGGTCACGGGGAGCCACACGGCCTGATGACGACAACGACCACAATGACCAACGGGAACGGACTGCCCACCTCGCAGCGACACAGTGCCCCGCCGGGCAGTGTCGGCGTAGACGCCCGCGGTGGTGGCCGCGGCCCTGAGGCGGGCCCAGGGCGCCCCTCACCCGGCTACTCGACACTGCCGCCCGGCACGGCGCCCCCAACGGCGGCCGACGCCGACCGGGCGGCGTCCCTGGACCGGGCCCACATGCCGCCGCCACCCGTGGCGCCCAAGCCCGACAAGGATAGCAAGAGGCGCCACTCCATGCTAGGCGGGTTATTTAAGCGGAGAGAGAAGAAGGACAAGTGAAGCTTGCCAGCTTTACACACACACTGGATATACTTGTAATAATAATAATCAGTGAGGGAGGGCAGGGGAATCATTTTAATATATATATAGTATATATATATATATATATAGTATAGATTATATATATATATATATATATACATATATATACACATATATTCACATATATAGTATAGATTATATATATATATATATATACATATATATACACATATATATTCACATATATATTATAGATTATATATACATATATATATATATAATCTATGCTATACATTTATGTATCTATGCTATATATATATAAGCATTGTAATATATATGTGGTATATATAGTATAGATTATACATACATATATATTATGTGTATATATAATCTATGCTATACATTTATGTATATGTACTATATATATCTACAATATAATATATATATATCTACAATATATATACTATGTATAGTATATTTTAAAACAGTATATTTTAAAATAGATTTGTTGGCATATGAGTTATACAAAGGTGAAAGTTGGAAGGTTCTGGATGTATTGGGTATATGCAAAGGTGCAGGATATTTTTGTCTTTATTTTTAATTTTTAAAGTGTATTTGTATGAATCTTTAGTTTATATATATATATCTATATATATTGTATGTTTTAAAAAAAACAGCAAAAATAAAGTGTTACCTCATTTTTGTAAATAGATTACGGGAAGCTGGTTCCTGGTGTGGCACGGGAACTCGCTAAGCTGCTTGGACTCTCAGCTGATGAGTTATACTGGCAGGACACCCTCTAGGCTGCTTGGACTCAGCTGATGAGTTATACTGGTAGGACACCCTCTAGGTTGCTTGGACTCTTAGCTGATGAATTATACTGGTGAGACACCCTCTAGGCTGCTTGGACTCTCAGCTGATGAGTTATACTAGCGAGACACCCTCTAGGCTGCTTGGACTCTCAGCTGATGAGTTATACTAGCGAGACACCCTCTAGGCTGCTTGGACTCTCAGCTGATGAGTTATACTTGACTGAGTTAACCGAACCCTCTAGGCTGCTTGGACTCTCAGCTGACGAGTTATACTAGCGAGACACCCTCTAGGCTGCTTGGACTCTCAGCTGATGAGTTATACTAGCGAGACACCCACTAGGCTGCTTGGACTCTCAGCTGATGAGTGACACTAGCGAGACACCCACTAAGCTGCTTGGACTCGAGGAGGGGGTGGAGATGGAGGAGGGGCGTGGATGACGGGGAGAAGAGGTGGGGGGAAAGAAAAAAGTGCCAACTAACATGCGTACTGCTTGTTGTCCTGTTTGTTTATTACATTTCTATAATGATTGCACCCCGCATTCACTGCCCCTCCTCCACAAGTTTCTGTTCGCCTTCCACCATTTCTTTGTCCGTTGTTTGGCGCCATTAGATGTTCTTAGTTTGTGGCAGTAGGTCACGTGATGCTCAGCACACCAGACCTGTCATGTTATATATATCAACTGTTACCGATAAATCAGGTGAAGAGTTTTGCCAAATATTTATTTTTAAGACAATTGAGTGCAAAGCGGTGTTTTACTTTTAGTTGTCTTATCTTGCATTTCGTAGAATAAAAAAAAAAGTTTGTTGTTTTTCGCTTAAAGGAAACTGGTTCAACTGGCCTCGAAATGAATCTATTTGGGTTGGATTCTTTTTTGTTCCTGTATTTGTTTTATTGTATGACCCCTATTTCTCAAGACAGCCACTATATAAATAAACAGCAACTGTGGGTCCAAATCCAGACCAGGTGTTACCAGTCACGACTAAGTTGATTGCCTTTGGATTACACATGCAATTTCTATTTTTTTAAATTTTTTTTTTAATGAATATTCAATTTTGGTGTACCCCGATTTAAAAGCTCTTTTAGCAAATTTTCTTTTATTTCTCATTTTTAGTGGGGATGTGGGTGCTGATTGGTATTATTGTGTCATTGTAAGCTGTCTCTTTTTGATGTATAAAACAAACATACAAACCACCCACACATAACTCCTTGATATTCAAACAGTATTATATGCAACAACCAAGAACGCCAAGAAGAGTATAATTTTATGTAAATTTTAATTATTTTAAATTACCTTCAGTGATTAAACAAGGGACATTTCAATTGCGGACAATTGGCTTTCTTCATTCCACTGCTCCCTGCCCTATACTAGTAAAGAGCGCCAGGTTAGGTAGCGACAGGTATAAGATTTGGCGTCAATGGTTTGACTTAGCGAGAGGTCTAACCCGACTGGTTTGAATCCTGCGACTTGCCACACACACGGAAAGCAGACGCTCAACTCATTTGCCCATCCTGTCTAGTTTGCCAAGCATTAATTAAGACTACCCCCTCGAGTCCTGCTGTAAACGCATTGTGACACCTAGTGCGCTTTGTTCTCCAACAAACTCTGCCTTCAGCTTCGTGCTATAGCGACCTATCTTACTCATGTGTTGGTGTTTGTGACAGTCGGAAGGGATATCTCGGTTTATCCGCTTCATACCCAGGCCCTGTGTAAATGTATTGGAAGCGCGATGCTAATTTAATTGTCTCACAAAATGTGTTGCAGTTTCTTTTTTTATTGATACCCCCTGTAATAAGCTGTATTTAAAAAATATTTAGATCAGTTTAGCTATATATAAATAAATGTATATATATATTTATATATATATACATACATTTATATAAATATTTAAATGTTTCCATTTATTATATATATATTTAGATAGATATGTGAATTTAAATATATGGAGATGTATGTGAAGATATATGTACGATTATATAGATATTTAAATAAATAAAAATACCTATATAAATATATATATATACATATACTGGCATTTATATAGATATTTAAATCCAGATAAATATATATAAATACATATATACATTTATATAGATATCTAATTTGAAATATATATATGAAGGTACATATGAATACATTTATATAGATATTTAAATCTATACATGCATATCCAACGTTTATATAGATTGTGGGGTGGGGGATTTTATTTAATGCTTTTGTCTATTTAGGTGTATTTAGATCAGTTTTGAAGCTAACATATCAGATTAACCCGCAGTTAGCATTACGTCGCTCTCCATGGCCTGATGTACTATTGGAGACAAACCGGAGGGGCAGCGACAGGTGCAGGGCATTGTGGGAAAACGTTACCTATGCATAAAAATGTATGTAAAAAGTGTGTCTGTACATAGAGGAAATACGACCTAAATCCTTTCTGCGAACGGTGGCACATTGGACGAAAATACTGATGGTATTTACAGTAATAATAATGGCATTGTCTCTATTTTATTAACAGTGATGGCAGAGTGTTTTTATACATGTTGGTGTGAACACTAAAGAGATTAAAGACTGCTGGTATTTATTGACTGTTCCCTGGAATTTGTAGGGTATTTAAAAAAAAGATATTTGGAAAAAAGACAATTGTGGAAATATGCCACCGTTGGACTATGCAAAAATGACAGTTTATGGGGCGCAGGTTGATAATTTATGGGGCGCCAACTGAAAATGTATGGAGCACTGTGTATGTGAAGTCTAGTATTAATTGCTGTTATCGATCAAGTGTTTTCGGCAGTTTTCTCTCGGACTGTCATCTTGAGAAATAGCAAGTGTTCATTTTCAAAATCCGCTAAGTTTTGATTTTAGTCTGTAATTGTGTTCGTTTCTGTTCTTTAAAAGCTAATCTAGCTGCAGATTTAATCCAATTCTGGCATGTGCCGAACAGCATTCCACGAACAGTATTTGATCTACTTGTGTCAAACCAGCTCCTTTCATTGGAAGGTTCTCCTTTTGAGATATAAAGCAACAGAATGGTGTCTAATATAATCCCGATTTTTAAATATTATTTAATTATAAAAAAAAGAAGTTCAATGGTGTTGATGGTAGTAGGTCTGTGCAAGTTGATTATTGTTTTCATACAGACCTTTACTAATGCTTGTCCTGTTCCACAAGGTTGTCAGTCATTCTGAATGCTGAATCGCACTCATGGTTATCTTTTCTTTCTCTTCAAAACCTCCATTTTAGTCATCAAAGCTAAGCCACCACATTTTTGTTTTCATTTTGTTATAATGGTGATTGCACTTAGCGGATTTGTTAAGACTTTTATCGCGATTTTATTGTCCTTAGAATAATCTATCTTAATGGGTGTATTAAAATACATATGTAGTCCTATTCTGATACCATGTGGTTCATTAATTTCTTTAAGCAATAGTACTTAGCTTTAGCTTTGTGCTATTACCATGCCTAATCATATGTTTAGTGACTGTAGCGAATGTTATTTTTAGAATCGAACTGGCTTCCATGCTTCATGCAGACAAGTACTAAATACACGGTTCTTTCATGCTCATGTCATTGCTTGTGATGTGCCATTCTTTCACAATGCATCTGTGGTTGTGTACCATTCTGTCAATGCATATGTGATTGTGTACCATTCTGTCACAATGCATCTGTGGTTATGGACCTTTCCTTCACAATGCATCTGTGGTTGTGTATCATTCTTTCACACTGCATCTGTGGTTGTGCCACATTACTTCACATTGCACCTATTGTTGTGTACCATTCTTTCACAATGTAATGTGGTTGTGTACCATTCTTTCACAATGCACTGTGGTTGTGTACCATTCCTCCACAACACATGTGGTTATGTACCAATCTTTAACAATGCCACTGTGGTTGCCTCACGTTAGTTCACAATGCACTGTGGTTGTGTACCATTCCTTCAGTTCATTTGTGGTTGTGTACCATTCCTTCACAGTGCATCTGTGGTTGTGTACCATTCTATTACAACGTGCCTTTGGTTGTGTACCATTCCTTCACAATGCACTGTGCACCTCAGAGGGCATGTACCGATCACCAATGCAGAATGCTAATTATGTGTCAAATGAGATGTCGAGAAACGTGTGTACACGTGTGTCAATTATGTGGGTGTCATGTCCTTGCCTTAAGTAGTCCTACTCCTAGCTGTCCCATGCTGCATCAGGTATACGCACTGCCGTGAGATAAATGTGCAGACATTCTAGTTTTTAGCATATTTATGCGTAATTCTTGCACTGCAGAAAAAAAAAATACAAATGCACATACAAGTCTGTGTGATTGAAAATGGTTATTTCTTTTTGAGTTTATATTTTAGAAGTTATATATATAATATAGATGGATGTATTATGTATACATCCATCTTATAATATATTTTATTGTTATACGTCTATGTGTGCGTATTACATGTATAATATAAATGTGTTTATATTATATATATTTATTATGATATAAATATGTTTATATATTATATATATTTATTATAATATAAATGTATACTATATATACAGATACATTATAATATACAATGGTACATATACATACAGAGAAGGTTACTTTGGCAATGACTGCTGTAGTACTGTTTGAAGTTTGGGGCGTTAATCAGTTAGATCAGAGAGCAATAAGGCGGTCTAAAAGAAATAAGCACTTATATGTGGCAGAAGTGGGGCCCTGACTGATGTTAATTTGTAGACATAATCAAAGACCATATAACACTAAGACGGCTCACTCAGTCTATATTGTGTAATCAAGAAAACAGCCAGTGCACCACGTGGTGGGTTTGATCATTTTGATAGCATTATAATGGGTTATGCGAATGGTGTGTGTGCTTGAGCGTGTGTGTGTGCATGTGTGTGTCTCTCAGTGTGCTGGAAGAAGGATGCAGGGGGAATGTGTGTATGGTGGAGAGGTTGAGGGGCAGGGTGGTGGTGGGAGTTCTATAAGAGTAGCAACATGCAACCAGTGGGGACCTCCCCCCCCCCCCCCCCCCCCCCCCGCTTACATCAGGGAGGGTGTCGTGAGTTATGGTGTGGGAGCGCCAACTGAGATGGGTGAGGAGGGAGGGGAGGAGGAGGCGGAGAGGAATGAGGGAAGAGGGAGGAGGGAGGGAGGTGTGGTGTGAGAGTGCCGAGTGAGGTGGGTGAGGAGGGGGAGGGGGAGAGGGGGGGGGGGGAGTGTGGTGGTGGGAGGGGAAGGAGGAGGAAGGGGGAGGGAGGTGTGGTGTGAGAGCGCTGGGTAAGGTGGATTAGGAGGGAGAGAGGGAAGGTGAGGCTGGGGGAGGGTCGGGGGAAGGGGGGGGGATATGGAAGGGGAGGGAGGGGGAAGGGCAGTGAGGCCGGGAGGAGGGAGGGTCAGAGGGAGCGGGGGGACAGAGGGGAAGAGAGCGGGGGAATGAGGGAGGGTAGGGCAGAGGGAGGTGGGGACCAGGCAGTAGGTGCAACATTGGCATCCAAATGACAGACAATCTCTCTTTTTAAATTTTAAACTCACCCTCTTGCCTTGTATGTGTTTACATGTGAACCACCAGCCAGCAGCCGGGCTGATCAAACCCACCACAAGATGGCACTGCAAACTTTACATTGCCATGGGAGAGATAGGAAGTGAGCCGTTTTAGTGTTATAGGGTCTTTGACATAATCCAAGCATAACTGGCAGTATTTATATTTTCATTAACAGTGTACTGTGCCTACATGCATTTAATACTGTAATGATGCTAATTACAAAATAAACTTTGACACTATATAATATTTTATATTTGCATTAATTCTTTTGCAGTCTAACACTACATAGGCAACAACAATACATTATTTGTGGTAATTCATATTGAACTTTCCTACCGTTGAAACTCGGCATTTCCATCCATAAAAGTAACATTGCAGAAATAATGGTTAATTACTCCTCCAACGCTGCTAAACAACCTTATAGAAAAAAATGCGACGACTGGATTGACAGTGTATGAATGAATGCACAATCAGTCATAATGGTTGCTAGATGCCGTCCACAGTGGCGACATCTGGTAGAAACAAAGGCCAAGGGATCAGGCATTAAAAGCCCGACTGGTGAGACGATGCCAGCGATGTAGTGTCGCCACCTACCGGTATCCACAGCGTGAGACATTATAGTGCGCAACTAACACCAGAGGGCGGTTGTGGTGGTTTGTTACCTCCTACAGTGCAACTCGTCAACTAAAGCCGTGTTCACACGGGCAAAATGTGAAGCGAATTAGACAAATCGAATCAGGTGAGTCGAATTAGTGGCCCGTTCACACGGGCAGTACTTGGGCCGGAAATCGAAATCTGCGCATGAGCAAGTCGATACTAACCAGCGCCAGTTTGGGTTTGTCGATGTCGGCACTAGAGAGTGTGGGTTCGACCTAGATATGTATGTACTGAATCGTATTGGTTTGGAACGGTCAAAACTTCTGCTGGGCAGTGAAAACATTAAAATAAATGATGAAAAAAATATCTTTGCTCAGCTAGCGGCTTCATAGACTAAATTATATAATATGCGCTTTTGATCGACCGGAAAGTCAACAAACTAAGGTCTCGACTGCGCATGCGTGTCACTTCCTTAATCCGCATCAGTGTGTCCACACAGGCAAAATTATCCGCATCACAGAAATCGATTCACGTAAACTACCTCGCTAGGTGATTTACAGGATCCGCATCACGTGAATCGATTCAGCCCTAATCCGCATCAGACGCCCGTTTACACAAGAAATGTGAGGCAAACTAGGCAAGTCGCTTTCTACGAATCGATTTACATTGCCCATGTGAACACGGCTTAAATCGGGGCACGCCTCGCCATTCTCGTCCATAGATTCCACCAATTTTATTTCCGTTATTTTTTATCTTTATAATTAAGATATCGACCCAGCTCGGATAGCATGCCGCGGATTCTGTATGTTCGGGCATGTGGAGGGTCGGGTGAGGAAGAAAGAGGGTGGAGAGTCTAGGCCTAATCATCAAGATCCATAGGAACAGGTGGAATACTTTGATAGCGTTCTAATTATTGTCACTTTAGATGATACCACATTCTGTGTGTTCAGATAAATACTGATATTTATTATTGTGGTAAATTTCCTTATTCTTCTGAATATATATATATCGACTACATACATATATACAATGTATACACATATATAGGACTACACACGCATGCATATGTACATACACACATACATAGGAACATAAATACATGTATATTATACACATACTGTATATATAGGTCTACATATATGCGTTTATGTACATAGACACGTGTATGGGTAGTTCCCCCTTTTTCCACGGAGGTGTCAAGAAGCATGTGTAGGCACACACGTACATATACTAGTAATGTGAAGGAAAAGATAATTTAAGTTACTATCTTGTCAGAATAACAACTATTAATTGAGTAGCCAGCCTCAAGTGTGGATGTAACATGATTTATTAATAAAAACTATTATTTAAGAAAATTTATTGCATGAAACAATTAATTTTTATACTGTGACACCCTAAGTATACAACTGCACTATGCAAAATATTCGTACAGGAAAGTTATATTCCTCGCAATTTTGAATTGTGGAAGGAACACAATAGGAGGGGACACAACAAAACATTGACTTTTTGTTGTTGTTGGTAAATATGTTTATTCTGCTAAATAAGTCTTTTGTCAGTGCCGAAGCACTGGTCTACCATTTGTCAATTCAGGGTTATTTACACAAAAGGTATATAGAATAAGGTATACAATAACTGTTGAATACACAATTTGCAGCATGTAACACAATGAAATTCTGTAACCCAAAAGTTCCATACCAATATGGTAACAGTAATGTCATATAACTAGGTCAATATTAGTCAGATCAATGTGAGTATTTACATAGTATTTAGAATGTAAGCAGAAGTTATCTTCTGTATTCAGTTGGTAAAGTTGTAGTAAGTTTTAATGTTCAGTTGGAGTTAGGCAAGCGGTATATAAATGTCAGTTTGTTAGAAATATTCTAGTGTAACTCTACTGTAGTTAGTTATGTGAGTTTATGAATTATGTTGTTGGGGTGGGGTTGTTAATAATACACTGGACCAGCTGTGACCAGTGAAGCAGTGGGACCAATCCCAGTGCATTTAGGTATTACATTTTACATTTTTATTTGGACTGTCTGTCATTGTATATGGTTGAATGGAAATAACAGAGGAACAGCAACAAATATAAGAAATTCTTTTTTTTTCTCACAGCTTTGCAGACAAACGATATTTCTAGTCATGGTACTATAAAATAGGCTTACACATGAAACAGTAGCAACTGTTTTCATACTGAAGCTCTGGTATTCCCAGAATAGCATATTCCCTGACATAACAAGCAAGGGAAAAGCAGGGGACACCACAGTTACGCCACAGAACCAGTTTAATCACCATAGAATATTAGATAAAAAAATAAAAATATCTGCATGCAAAATGAACATATATTTCAAGTGGGAGTCCTCTTTTATTATTTCATTGACGAACAGGTAATATTCTATGCAAAATAAAGGTCTAGTAGGCGGTAGAAAACTCCAAATTCATCATGTAACATATACATGGCTTTAAAACACCTTATTTTTGGAATGAGCATGTTGGCTTTTTTACTTTATCAACCCTTTATCGTGTGTAATAAGCTCTGTACTGTCTTGCTCCGCCCCACTCCCCCCGGGGAAGGGGGGGGGGGGTCCGGCATGCCCATTATTATTATCATATATATATATATATATATATATATATATTTATCTGTATATTTTATCTCATCCTCAACCTCTTGGCTATTTATAGCCCAGTGAGATATAGCACTCCCGCGCGATCAATTTGCGTTCCCAACTCGCTGTGAACGGACGTGCGAACGGTGAGCTCCAGTCTTCTAGAACAACCTACACTACCTACATTACCAAAGGATACTGGATTATTTGAATATTACTAAAAGCCCAACATAGTTGGCAACCTTCTTTAAAGGTTTAGTTATGGAGAGCTGCATTTGGCAAGCTCTGGAAGTTATTCTAAATTGTGTTGGTGGCCACTGGTGGTGCGGGAGCCTCCGGTGGTGTTGTTGGTGGGATTACATGTTTGCCCGGTTATGCCTAACCCACAGAGGCCCGAGTCGCCCGTTGTACGACAACAGAGTTGTGTGCCTCGCTAGTGCCAGTCCTCGAGGGCATTCGCATATAGATTTGGCCTTAAATAGGTTATTCAAAATTACAAGAAATAAGTCTTGTCTCGGGTCAGCGACCGGAAAATGGGGATAGGCACCCCAATACAGGTATGCACAGAGGCTACGTACACTGTGCACCAATATACCCAGTTTCATTAAATTTAATGGAGGGTATATTGGATAGGTCAAAATAGTCTGTCGAGACAGAGTGTCATTAAAAATATATTGCAGAGTGATTTTACTCATGTGCAACGTGACCTTGGCTAAATATACGTTGTATATTTGCAAGATGGGATTGGACGCGGTAGGGGAATCGGCAGAATCGGTTTCCTGTGCAGAAGGTCGGAAGTTCAAATCCCAACTGAGTCAAACAAATGACTTTTACGGCCAGACAGACCCAGTGCAGACCGGTCATACAAATGGGTCAGAGTCGGCTGGTGACCATGAGGGCAATCAACAGAACAACACTCTGGCAGACCTCAGAGGCGGCAGAGCGAGGCCGACTAGATGCTTCAGGGAAGTTCAACAACAGCTGGTCATGGCAAGCAAGACTGGGTCAAAATATGACCTGGTTTATG
Organism: Branchipolynoe longqiensis; assembly: GCA_030323885.1. Lineage (NCBI taxonomy): Eukaryota > Metazoa > Annelida > Polychaeta > Phyllodocida > Polynoidae > Branchipolynoe > Branchipolynoe longqiensis. The sequence goes on along the minus strand of CM059186.1, from coordinate 126,132,878 downwards.
GCTTATCAGAAAACACTCTGATGAAGTCTCGGCATGCTCACAGCTCTCAGTTGCTAGGTGTGTGCCGGAAAGAAGGGGGGAAAAAGCGCCGAAAATGTAAGTAAAATTTGTCTAAGTCGTCTGACACTGAGTTGTCTAAAGGGGAAATACCGTCGACCAAAAGTAAGGTATCGAAGAGAGTAAAAGACGGTTACACGTATCACATTGCTATGTCTTTGATGTGAGTTAACTGTGTTGAACCCTTGGGTTCGTTTCCCATGACGTACTAAACCTGAGATGGACGCCATTGATATCGTTCAATTAAGGCTATGCGACATTAAGAGGTACGAGAATGTTCAGTGCCTTCATAGAGCATTGGTAAGGTGCCTGTTTCACTCTGGATGTCTAAGGTTCGATTCCCAGTTAAAACCTAAGGTTTAATAAATACGACTGAGGCAGGTAAAGAAGGCACTAAGATCCAAGAAGAGTTCTTACAGAAAGGAGATAGTCAGGTTTTGAAGACTATTCAGGGTGAGATTAAGTCTCTGAGAAAATGGATGGATAACTTGTCGTCAGGCAGTGGTATTTCTGAGCATTCAGCGATTTACGCTGTGAACGCTGCGACACCTTCTCATGTCAGTTCTTATAACCATGCCGTACGTGTTGATTTGCCGCACTTAAACCTAGGACTGCCGGTCGGGGTAGAAAATGCTTCTAAAAATAGGCATATTTCAGCCGCACAGCACACGGTGAGGCATGCGCTGTTATCGCAACAGCAGGGAAGCAATGTAAACACATCACCGGTTGTGCAGACACAGACATTACTGACGAGAATGTCTCGTGCGTATCCGCATGTGTGGAAAAGCAATGCTTTTAGCACCAAGGCTGTACATTCAGAAGGACAAGTTGTTTCCTACATATTTCTTAGGCCCAATGTTTCACATTGTGTAATTCTAGATCTTGCGGTTTTGAATAAATTAGTAACCTATACGCATTTCAAAATGTGTTCGTTTAAAAATGCTCTGGATTTGGTAACACACAAAGCTTGGATGGGTAGCATTGATTTAAAGAATGCTTATTATTCTGTTTCGGTAGGAAAACGTTCAGAAAATATTAAAGATGGTCTGGAGGAATTAGTTATATGAATACACATTTATGCCGAATGGATTATCAGTCTGTCCATGTATATTTATGAAATTGTTTAAACCAATTTATTCCAAACTTAGTAACCAAGTTGTTAATTTCCCTTATGTAGATGATTCCTTCATAATAGCAGAAAGGGAAGAAGATTGTACTTTAGCCATTCAGGCCCTGAAAGTAGAATTGGTAAAAGCAGGTGTCACATTAAATTTAGACAAGTTTGTCCTAAAAACCAAGACAAGGAATTGTGTTTCTAGGTTCCATATTAAAACGATTAATATGCAAGTTACACTTACGGTTGATAAAGTAGCAAAATTCAGAGTCTTCGTGTAAAAAATTATTAATAAAAGAATTAGTACAGGAGGTAGATGGCTACCTGAAGAAGCAGACGAGTATATTAATATTTTAGAATTAAAAGCTATTTATTACAACTGTGTTTTAATTGGGGCACACCGGACATTGACCTGTTGGCATCTAGAAATAACTTTCAATTATTTAGATATGTTTCGTGGCAACCAGAGCCAAATTCATGGAAAGTTGATGCGTTTATTTTCAAATGGGAACATCTTTTCTTTTATGCATTTCCACCATTCAGCATGGTGGGAAGAGTGGCCAGGAAAATGCATCACAACGGGATGAAAGCAATCCTGCTAGCCCCGCTCTGGGAGACCCAGCCCTGGCTCGCAGCAGCCAGGAATTGGTCAAGAGAGTCGGTGGCATTTTCAACGAGCTCCAAACAACCTGTGTCACAACGGACTTTTGGCACCAAAGGGAGACGTCAATTCGACCCCCTTGGTGGCATTTCCTTTTTCTGAGGAAGCATCTGCAACCCGTTGGGATAGACAAAACGAACCTACAAGACTGGGCTCTTCAACCTGGAGTCCTGGGATGGTTAAGCTTATGTTAAGAAGTAGCAATTATTTTGTACGTTGTCTAAAATTGATTGTTTAAACCCCTCTCTTGCACAGGTTCTTCATTTCCTTTGCACACTGGAGGATGAAGGGCTATGGTTTAGCGCCATTAATACAGCACGCTGTGCTTTATCAGTGGTTCTTCCTAGGATAGATGGTCAAACAGAGCGGAAGCACTACTTGATTCATTGGTTTCTAAATTCAGTTATTAAAGAAATCCACCAAAGCCTAAATACACTAGGGTTTGGGGATGTTTCGCTAGGTATCAAACTATTCAAAACTTGGCCAGACAACAAAAACATTTCCATGAGAGATTTGGGGTTTAAAGGTGCCATACTTATCCTGATTATTACAGGGCATAGAGGCCAGACTATACTAGCTTTAAATTTAGATAAGAATTTTTTTACTTAGATAAGTTATTGAAATCGAATAGGACAGGGGACCCTCTGTTTTCTATCATGCTTAAAGCTTTTTCGGAAGATAAGAAACTTTGTGTGATTAGAGCTATTAAGACATATTTTCTAAACACTAAGCATGTAAGAAAGAACAATAAATTATTGTTAAGTTACATTAAACCCTTCGGTCTAATTACAGGAGACACGTTAACAAGATGGACCCTTAGGATACTGTTAGCAGCAGCTATAGATATGAAGAACTATTCAGCACATTCTACTAGGGGTGCAGTAAAATCAAATGCCAGGGAATTGGGCATTCCTAGTAAAACCATTCTAAAAAATGCAGGATGGTAACCATCTCTATCATTTGCAAAACATTACAACAAATGGATAGAGAAAAACAAAAGCGTGGCTTACATTTTGTTAAGCAAGTCATGAGTAGTAAGGCTATAAGAAATAGCTAAAGTTAATACTAAGCCGAAATTATGTCTACGTAAACATCTCACTGGGCTATAAATAGCCAAGAGGTTGAGGACGAGGTAAATAGGATAATTATGTGAGACTTACCTTGATACAGTTGACACATAATTGTTGTTTTACCGAGTCCAAGGCCTCGGATATTTGTAGTCCAGTCCCACCCTCCCTTCCCATTATGTTGGAGGTTTCTGGGCTTCGGTTTCCGAAGGAGATTTGAGCAAAATTTTTATAACAGCTAATATCACATAGGAAACACTCGTTCTCATCCGATCACCAAAGTTAAGCAATGCTTCACCCCCGTCAGTACTTGGATGGGTGACAACATTGGAATATGACGTGATGTAGACATCCTGATACAGGCTAATCGCCTCTGGCAAATTTGCTGAAAATTTGGTTAAAAAAGGAAATAGGCATAATTTCGGTAGTTTAGTTAAAGATTGATCGGGTGGGAGTGCTATATCTCACTGGACTATAAATATCCGAGGCCTCGGATTCGGTAAAACAACAATTATGTGTCAACTGTACCAAGGTAAGTCTCACATAATTATCCTATAAATATGGTATCACATATACAAGCCTACACGCATACATAGACAATACATATATGTGGCATGCACATATACATACATATATATATACATATGTACAAATATACATATATACATGTATCATCATCATCATCATGCTGTCGGTCGCGATGCGACAAAGACTGCTTTCATTACTTGACTGCCGCTCTCCATTTAGCTCTCTGCTGTGAGAGTTGTGTCCATGAGTCGGTCTTAATGTCTCTCAGCTTCAGGTTTCTCTTGATGGTATCTTTGAACCGGAGACGGGGGCGCCCTCTCTTTCTGTAGCCAAAAGACAGTTGAGAATAGAGGATCTGCTTTGGTAGCCTGTCTGATGACATCCTCATGAGGTGTCCAGTCCACCGGAGATTCTTTTTGATCAGAAGATCTTCCATAGAGGGCAGCCCCATCCGTTCGAGTATTTCCTTATTCGTCACTTTGTCCTTCCAGGTTAGCCTCATGATTGAACGCAGATGTCGCATCATGAAGGCATGCAGCTTTTTCACCTGCTGTCTGTACACTGTCCAGGCCTCGGCTCCGTATAGTAGGGTGGATAGCACGATTGCGCGGTAGATCTTACCTTTGACCCGAATGGACACATGGTGGTTGTTCCAGAGTCTCTGGCGTAGTCGGCCGAAAGATGCGCTAGCCTTGGCCATCCTCCTCTGTATCTCAGCATCAATGCGTCCATCACTTGATATTGTGCATCCGAGATAGGTGAATTCCGGAACAGAGTTCAGCTTGTTTCCGTCAACCATGATCTCCTCCTCTCGGGTTCTTGTAGAGTTGGGTTGGTACAGCACCTCCGTCTTCTTGATGTTAATTTTCAGGCCAAACTTCTTTGATGCATCGGAGAAAGCGTCCACTATTTTCTGGGTCTCTTCAGCAGAGTGGGCAACCAGTGCACTGTCATCTGCGAATAGTAGCTCTCTCACCAGTATCTGAGTAGTCTTGGTCTTCGCTCTGAAGTGTGCGACATTGAATAGGTCAGCGCTCTGTCTGGACTGTATATAGATGCCATCCCCCATGTCTCGGAAAGCCTCGTCTAGCATTGGTAACCCCAAACGATTCCGAGACTTCCCCTCCAGCACTAACGTTCGCCATCATTCCTGTATGTAGAGCCTCGATCATAGTTGTGAACTTCTCTGGGCATCCGTACTTCCTCAGTAGCTGCCATAGCCCGGTCCTCCCGACTGTATCAAATGCCTTAGTGAAATCGACAAATACCATGTACAGTGGTCGGTCCTGCTCAATGCACTTTTCTTGTAGCTGTCGGAGACAAAATATCATATCCACAGTGCTCCGGTTACCTCTGAAGCCACACTGTGACTCTGGAACCACACCAGGTGTTATGTGAATAGATAGTCTGTTGAGTATGATCCTGGCGAAGATCTTCCCTGCTATGGAAAGAAGAGAGATTCCTCTATAGTTCCCACAGTCTGTTCGATCACCTTTCTTGTAGATGGTTACAATGCTGGCATCCTTCCATGCTTGGGGTACAGAACCCTCCTCCCAGGCATTGGTGATTAGTTGGTGCAGTCTTTTGAGCAGATTGTCTCCTCCATGCTTCCATACCTCGGCAGGAATTCCATCACCCCCAGGTGCTTTGCCATCTTTCAGGCTGGCGATTGCTCTAGCCATCTCATCCATGGTTGGAATCTCATCGAGGCATGTTTTGGTAATGCGCTGCTGGATGTTGTTCAGAGCTTCGTGATCTATGTCACCAGGGACGTTGAGTAGCTTCTGGAAGTGTTCGCTCCATCTTGCCACAACTCTCTTGCTGTCGGAAAAGGTCTCCGTTCCATCTGTTGATTTCAGGTGAACAGCTCCCTTCTTCACGGGTCCCCACACTTCCTTCAGTCCGCTGTAGAAGCCCTTCATGTTGTTTCTGTCTGCAGCTCTCTGCAGCTCCTCTGCCTTCATTTCCCACCAGTCTGACTTCAATGCACGGGTGCATTTTTGTAGCAATCTGCAGGCATCTTTGTATGCTGCAGTGGTGGATCTAGTGTTCCTGGTCTGCAACACTCTCTGGTGGGCTTGGTCTCTTCTGCTCATAAGATTCTGTAGCTCCTGATTGTTGGGGTCGAACCAGTCCTGATGTTTTCTGTCTGGCTTGCCGAGATAAGTTTTAGCTATATAATATATACATGTATACATATATACATATATACATTATATATATAGATGTATACATATATGCATATATACATATATACATATAATACATATATACATGTACATATATATATACATATGAAGAGTTCAGGTGCAAAACCCCGTAAACGCTAATCCAGAAATGTCATTAAAATAACATAATTTTATTTGAAAACAATTTTAATTTGAATAAATTCCACTTTGCTTGTGATGATATTATTATGCAGCAATGAACAAAAAAGTAAGAATGTGAAAAAATATAATTTTTGAAGGTTTGATTTCAATGTTTATCCTAATTTTTGGATTGGCGCTTACAAGGTTTTTGCGCCTGAACTCTTCATATATATATATATGAACATTAATATATATATATGTACTATATAATTCATTATGTGGATATAAATAATGGCAGCCCCTAAATGTTTCCCCCTATTACCATCTTCTTCCATGTTATTTGCTGTGGAGCGGGTCACTCTCTACTCCCCCCCCCCCCCCCCCTGCTTCCTATACCGTGAGCCAACTGTCACTCTGCTCACTTTAAAACTGGTCGAGTAAACGCTTCATTGTGGGGAAGAAGGACTTGCGCAAGCTCAATGCCCATGAGCTGTATGGCACATCTATCATGTGGTTCCTGGACATAGAGGGAACGACCCAGAAGGTTAGCCTGGCCTTCATGGAGCATCTCCATTTCTTATCCCTTAAGGCTAAGACCGAGGTGTTTAAGGACTCGGTTCACATTGACCATGACTGTGAGATCAGGTGGCTCGCTGAAACCGTGGACTTTGCTGCCTTAGAGAAGGCCTACAACTCTACCAGTACCATGTTTTATGGTCATGAAAGCATGAAACACCATGGTGCGGGTGGGGGGGAGTAGTGCCGCCAGGCACAGCTCCACCCACAATTTTGAGAAGGAGGGCACTCGGGCTTGTTTCATGTGGAACAAAGACTCGGGCTGTGGCAGGACGGAGGAGGATTGTGGCTATGGCCACTGGTGCAGCAAGTGCGGCTCTCAGTCACATAGGCGTTCAAAATACCGTAAGGATTGACACCCTGACCGTGACCCTGCTACTCTGACCAGCCTGCCCACCACCACCAAGAAACTGAACACAAACTCTGACACTGTGAGTGACCCCCCCCCCCCCCCCCCCCTTCCCGTATTGTTGACTGTTGTGGACCTGCTGTGATTGGTTCTGATGCTGCTTGTGGGAGGGGGGTCGCTCCCACCAGCTCGGGCGGTTTTGTTGACATCCACCCGGTGTGGCGTACTCAGCCATGTCCCGTGCTCAGCCGTGTACCTATACTCAAACTCAAGGCATTGTCAATGGTCGTAAGTCACTAACCTTATAAATTTAATATACTGTTTTTGGTAAAGATGTCTTCTATATGTCTACCAAGCGATTTGTTTCTAGGTGGTGTGGTTTTAGAGATATTTCACTTTTCCTGGATTTTCTGTATGAAAATTGCTCACCACCATTGACAATGCCTTGAGTTTGACGGTACGTGCAGTGCAAAACATTAGTTTTAATCAAAATTAATAGAAATCAAGAATCCTACCCTTATAAATTTAATATAATCTTTTTGGTGAAGATGTTTTCTATATGTGTACCAAGCGATTTGTTAATAGGTTGTGTGGTTTTAGAAATATTTCACTTGTTCTGTATTTTTTGTATGAAAATTACTCACGACCATTGACAATGCCTTGAGTTTGAGTATAGGTACACGGCTGAGCACGGGACACGGCTGAGCACGCCACACCAGCCTTGACCTCTCGCCATACGGCTGGTGCCTGGGCGGTGGGCCGGTGTAGTAAGTTGAAAACACTACCCCACAAAAACACTACGGTAGTGTGTTGAACCTAGGTTCAAAACACTACTGTAGTGTTTTGAACCTAGTTGAAGGTAGGTTCAAAACACTACTGTGGCCACGCTCAAAACACTATCATTAAGTTCAAAACACTACCACTAAGTTCAAAACACTACTCTAAAAAAAATGTTATAAATGCTGCATATTCAGTTTCATTTGTAGTAGCGTGATGCAGTATGCAGTAAGGTGCGGCAGTAGGGGTTGGTGTTGTTGTTGTTGATTGTTGTTTTATGTCCTAGCAACATCTAAGGTCATATTACTATTTATTAGGGCGGGCATCGACTTGTGACAGTGCACACTCATGGATACGTTAGGCTACGTTATGGTGCAGTCACACTCGGACGTTTCTCTCCAACACGCGTCGACGTGTACACAGGTGCAAAAATATTAGCTTTATTCAAAATTAATAGCTATCAAGAGCCCTAACCTTATAAATTTAATATAGTCTTTTTGGTAACGATGTTGTCTATATGTGTACCAAGCGATTTGTTTCTACGTGGTGTGGTTGTAGAGATATTTCACTTTTTCTGTATTTAATTAAGCACTAACCCTCACCCATACCCATACAGAAAAAGGAAAATATCTCTACAACCACACCACGTAGAAACAAATCGCTCGGTACACATATATAGACAATATCGTTACCAAAAAGATTATATTAAATTTATAAGGTTAGGGTTCTCGATTTCAATTAATTTTGAATAAAACTAATATTTTTGTACCTGTACGTATTGACACTGTAGTGACAGTGTCTTCTCGGAAAAAACCAAGATGGCATTTGTCGCCGTCGGGCCGACGTTTTGTCCAACCTCCCGCCGCTTCCTGACGTCCTTCCCCAACGCTGCCTGACGTATCCCGATGTAGCGCCAAAAAATCATATACGTCGACGCGCGTTGGTGACAAGAGTCATAATTTGACAGCACCATAAACGGGAGCATTGGCTTGTGCCGCGTTGCGCCATCACATGCCGTCAAATGTATCAACGGGCCTTAATGGTGCTGTCACATTATGACGCTTCTCACCAACGTGCGTCAACGTATGTGATTTTTTGGCGCAACATTGGGATACGTCAGGAAGCGTCACGCAGCACCATCAGCGTATACTAATACGTGGCGCAGGTGCCACAGTGCTATCAGCGTATACTAATAATATGTGCTAAAATTGCCGCAGCACCATCAGCGTATGTGGTGCAGATGCTGCAGCGCTATCGGCGTATTAGTCGACGTGGCGTCACAACCCCGGAAACTAGCCCGCGAAGGGTAAACCACCGCAGTGATGTGTGATGCAGCAATGCTATGTCTATGCGGAGCATTTATTTTTGCAAAATAGATTAAAAAGCTTTCATTGGATCGATTAAAAATATTTTAATGCGCAGTTGAAGAGGAAGATCTGAAGTATTTAATTTAACCTAAGAGCAATTTACTCTGAAAGTATTAAAAGCAGAGATAATAGTGAAAGTTGGGATATTCTGAGTGTCAGTGCCAGTGTTAGCCTTACCAGATCATGGCCTCAACAACTATTTTCTCAAAATAAATTCAAGAACTTCCAATTGGCTGATAAAAAAAAGCTGAATGTGAAATTGTAGAGAAAGATCTGAACTATTTAATAGAAACAAGAGAAATTTGCTTTCAAAGCACCAAAATCCACAAAGTACTGTGATAGTTAGGGTAGTTTTAATGTTGTCTCTATGAAGTGCCATTTGTTTTATCCTTCGCGCGTTGCGAACGCAAAAAGTGCCCGGATGTCTGACATCGAGAATACTACTGGTACGTGCGTTCTGATGTGACCTTAGATGTTGCCAGGAGGTAAAACTCCCAGCAACCAAACCAAATAGTATGTGCTTCAAACGCCAGTACCAGTTGCGGCATTACACTTACAGCCCAGCCCCTACTGCCGTGTTATGATAGTGTTTTGAACTTGGGTAGTGTTTTGAGCGTACGTAAGGGTAGTGTTTTGAACTTAACAGTAGTGTTTTGAACTTAAGTTGAAAACACTACTGTAGTGTTTTGAACTTAGGTTGAAAACACTACTGTAGTGTTTTGAACGGGGTCGTGTTTTGAACGTCCTACACCGGGCGGCTTTGCCCAGACAGATACGGTTATTTCATTATCTAAACGGTTATACATATACATATATACATATATACATATATACACATAGGCCTACACATTTACACGCATATATGCATAAACGTTTACACACAGGTATACATGTATACATATTGGTAGCATATATATATATACTTTAGGGATCATGTAGATTTCAGTGGTTGGCCATTGTAAAATGATCATAACCTTTCCCAACATACTTCCCTCAAAGTAAGCCACCAAATTAAACCCTCAATTATATATAAGTAGGTCATGAATAACTGCTGCCTCTGAATGGGGTCCAGAGCTATATATAATAATATGAATAAGCAATGCTTAGGACCAACCCCCGGTAAATGCATGGATAATTATTTATTTATTTATCAACACGAGTATATTATTAACCAATCGCTGTCGTCCACCCTGTGTGCTGCATAGCGAAGTTTGACGAGCTATTTCCATTTCTGTTTGCTGGATTTTGATTATTCAACACTAGTATACAAATGGCGGCGCCCATATAGAGCTATTTCCGTTTCCGTTCGCGGGACTTAGATTATTCAACATGAGTATACAAATGGCGGCGCCCATATAGAGCTATTTCCGTTTCCTTTTGCTGGATTTTGGTGATTTCATTTTCCATCTCTATGAGTATGGCTATTGTTTACGTTTTAGTCCTTAGCCTCCTCCTTGAGGGGGGGGGGGCGGTATTATTCTCAACCGTGTAATATGTAATTAGGTCACAGTGTTTATTTCAGTAGTCGAAGTGTAAGTGAGTTGTGTGTGTGTGGGGGGTGGGGGGGGGGGGGGAGTGACATCGTACAGGGTGGTATTCTCACAAGGTTATGGAAGCGATTGAGAACAGTAAGTTCTTGACAAGGAACAAATAGGATTACTTAACGGGCTACACAGAAGCGTCGCGCGAACAAGTCGAGAATTGACGAGATCCCCGAAGGTAAGTAACTAAACATTAATGGGTGTGTGTTACTAACGGGTGTGTCCTGCTCACATATATTGTGGTTAGTTAGTAAGTCGAGCAGGAGCCGATTCGTTGTAGTTCACATTTACATGCACACGTAGTGTTTGTTGAGCGCATGCGTGGGTCCTTTGGGCATGCGCAAATTAAAGCTGCATAGTCCAATGAAAGTTTTAGTTTTTTTTCATAACCAAAATAATGACCTAGATTTGATTCTACATATCCACCTTAGATACTAATGCATTTATTAAGTATGTGTTTCTGCATAGTCAATTTAAGGGAACCTGTTACCGTTGAAGTTTGTGGTGTCAGAATGTTGACATGGATGCCAACATTAATTTGGCATGTTTTCACTTCAAGTATATCCAAAGTTAGCTACTCGTTAATTACAAGTTACTCTAAATTAAGGTACCAGATGCGGTGGCCGAATCGGTAGAGCGCAGACCGCTCCTACGGCAGGTCGGAAGTTCAATTCCCGGTCGAGTCAAACCAATGACATACAAAGTTGATTTTGTTTTGCTTCCTAGCCAGGCGCTCGGCATTATTAAGATAGGGCAAGGACTGGTTGGCTCAGTGTCAGAATAATGTGACTGAGTGGGATATCAGGTCATGGTGCTGGCGGCCTGGGTCGCGTTCAAGGTACGCCTCAGAGGCGACTCGGAGAAATTCTGGATGTTCAGCTAGTATGAACGACTTTGCTATTGGTCGCCTTGAAAATGGTGGCCCCCATAAGGGGCAGCCATTTGCAACTGAAAAGAAGAGCTCTGATTGGCTGAAACCACCTAATTCGGCTGCCATTTTCGAGGCGCTTTTTGCTTCCTGTCTGAAAAGGGAGACATCTCAGAGTCGACTCCAAGGCACACCATGAACGCAAATAGGCCAAATAGACATCGCGGAGTCGACTTGTGGTCGACTCCGAGGCACACCCTGAACACGGCCAGGTCTCCCACCGGGTCAGTACTATAAAGTCACCATCTAATAATGACGACTACCTGGCTAGGAAGCAACAAGTATACATTTTAAAGTCATTGGTTTGACTCGGCCAGGGTTCGAACCCGTGGGTTCGAATCCCACGATCGGACGGGCGCTCAACTCATTTGGCCATCCCGTCTGGTCAATCTAGGTATGTGTTTTAGTTAAAAAAAATTGTATGCTTTCATCATATTATGTAGCTTAAGGCCCTGTCACACCTCGCCGGATTGAGGAAACGGAAATAAACCGAACAAAGGCCGTTGATATCTGGCAAAGTCTGGTTTGTGTCCATTGCATATCCGTTGCATATCCTTTGATGTCCGTTGATATCCGGCCTGATCCGTTACAAGTTTTGAACATGCACAATACTTGGAACGGATGCCGCAGGATTGACGTCTAGCCTTCTTGTCTGGTTTGAGTCCATTTAGTCCGCTCACCGTCCATTGGCTATCCATTCATGTCCGTTTCATGTCCGTTTCATGTCCGTTTCATGTCCGTTTCATGTCCGTTCCATGTCTGTTCATCCAGCGACCTTTGACCCGATACCGCAACATTTTGACGCATTTTAATAGATTTTGATAGTTATCACGCCCGAACACCACCGGACTAGACAATTCTGTCCATTGCTCAATCCGGCGAGGTGTGACAGGTGCTTTAAATTTGAGCAATGTGTCGCAGTTCAGCTGCATTACCACGCAATGACCTAGGTACAAGATTCACCCCGTACTGCTGCAGTAGGGGTGCAAACCAACCCTATGTAAAAGGTGGTGAAAATGCGGGTCAAAGAATTGAGTGCCTAATTTCACAATCTAAGAAGCAACATTTATTCTTTACATATGTATTATTGAGAGCCCGCTACTGTTGAGTTGAAAAATATAATTTAATATCTAGTTTAATAAGATTTAAAAGTGAAATCGACGGCGTTCTGCGGCCGCCATCTTGTCTTTTTGCATTCTCTCCCATTTCACCAACTCTGCGCCTATATAAGTATCCATTTGATACTGGAGCCACAGTTTCTAGGTGAAGTTCCATACTAACGCTATTTTCGCCCGTATTTATATAAGGCTGATCTTCACCCGTGTACTACAAGTACCGGGTGAATCTTTTATCTAGCAATGACCGTGTGGTAATTATTGTCTTCACGTCTAATTATAGCATCATCAAGGTGCAGAATCTTAAATACAGCACCAAGTGATAAGATGTAGTTACATATACCAACTCCCCCATTGACCTCATTATTAGGTTCCTGGAAACCATGACGGTAAATGAAATAATGCTAAGTAAAACATATTAAAAATACGCCTTGGATGTTGAAATAACCCACTGATCCATTTGGAAAGTCTTTCCCCCCCTCAATGACGTCATACCGAAATGACATTGAATGAAATGACGTTAACGATTTGAGGCTGGGAGTGCCTGGGTGCACCCGTGGGCTTTGCGCGACCAAACTATGGTCAGATTGCTTCATTAGCATACATTATACCCCTCTGTACTGTCAAACTGTTTATTCTCAACTTCCATACTCTCAATAGTACAATAACACAATAGGATCTAACATGCTGGTCTCGCAGTGGGGCAGCACTATGAAGTCACCATGTGTACGTACTGTCACAAGTTGATACCTGTCCTGATATTTGGTCATGGTACTGGCGGCCTGGGCTCACAGTGGGGCAGTACTATGAAGTCGCCATGAGTACACACTGTCACAAGTCGGTACCCGTTTTGATGTGACCTTAGATGTTGCTAGGTCGTAAAGCAACAACCAACTTCTTCTAATGGGTTTCTTAGCAGCCCTGTACACAACGAAGGATTGCAGGAGTAGTTACTGAATTTCATATGCAGTCTTTATGTTGTTTTTTTGTGGGGTCTTTTCCCCCCGTTTGTTTGGTTGCAACATTAAAGCCCCTATCACACCTCGCCGGATTGAGGAAACAGATAGAATCTGAATACAGTCTGTTGATATTCATCAAAGTCTGGTATCTGTCCATTGCAAATCCATTGATATCCGGCATGGTCCGTTCCATGCTTCGATACATTTCACGTCCAAATCACACCGGACTAGAATATTTTTGTCCAGCTCTACCCGTTTCCTCAATCCCGCGAGGTGTGACAGGGGCTTATGTGGCTGTCACATTATGAGGCTTCTTACCGGCGTGCCGCCAACGCACAAAATAAGTTGTATGCGTCGAGACCCGTCCAACTTTTTGGCGGTTTGGGAAAAAGTTAGACGTCAGCGCAGCGTGTTAGTAGCGCGAAGTCAACGTGTGTCGACGTGTGGTGAAAAAAACCAAAAAGAGGTTGGCGTGCCATCCTGATATGACCTTAGATGTAGCTAGGATGTAAAACAACAAAACAACAATTTGGCACAACATGTGGGCGCGACCCTAATGCTGATACGTGGCGAAGGAGGAGAGGAAAGCAGGTATTGGAATAAAACACACTTTATTCACATAAAGGAGCATCAATGTTATAGTGTACAATGTAGGTAGATAAAGGTATGAGGGTATAACATGTAGCAAATGAGTATAAAGTGCAGTATCCTCGGGCAATAAATTTACAATGTCAAGAGGTGCATTGGACCATGTCCGAGGTTAAATGTCATATCAGGGTTGAAGTCACATGGGAGGGAGGCGCCCCGAGGAGCCCTCCACCAAAACTGAGGAGAGGGCTCGAGGGGCGCCCGAGGCGGTGAGGTGGGGGACGTAGGCATGGACCGAGGCGGAGGTCCAGGTCCCCTGCTCCATTATGTCCCCGAGGGGGACGCCGGCGCGCTGGCAAGCCTGGGCCGCCCCCCGGCGCAGGCTGTGGAGGGTGTAGCCGTCGGGGGCGGGCACCCCGAGGGCCGAGAGGGCGCCTCGCAGAACGGCCGTCAGTGTCCGAGGGTCGAGGGGGCGGCCGGAGGGCAATATGAAGGCGTTCTGAGCGGGGCAGGCAGGGACCAGCGCGACGGAGGCGGACCAGGCCGCCACGGGGTAGAGCGGGCGGCCGGGTGAGGCGGGGATGAAGAGGGCGACCGCCCCCGAGGGCAGCGCGATGGTCTTGGTGGTGCGGAGGGTGACCCGCAGCCCCCTGGGGGCGGGGGCGACGTCGCTGCGGGTGATGGTGTGGGGGCCGCCCCACACCTCGGGGCTGGGGGAGAGGAGGCTGGACTGCCGTAGCATCCCGTAGTACCCGAGGAGCAGAGCGGCCCGGGGGACGACGCCCGAGGGCCCGGCGAGGGCGAGGTGGCGGGCGACGGCCACGAGGGTGGCGGGCGTCAGTGGAGGGGCGGGGCGGGCGACGTGCCCGGACCCCGCTCTCCACCGCGACATACGTCTCTGGCGAGGCGCGAGGTGAAGGCGCTGGGGTCGCCCCCGGCCGCCTCCAGCCAGGAGCGCGCCCCGGAGAGGGCGTTCCGGGCGGAGGCCGGCGCCAGGGGGCGGGCGTAGAGCGAGGCGGTGTAGGCGGCGACGTCGAAGGGCGTCGGGGCGAGGGGGTCCCAGTGGTGGCCCGAGGCGAACTCGACGTATCCTCGGGCCTGTCGATGACGGTTCCTCCAGGTGGAGGGGGCGAGGGCAGCAATGCGCAGCCCGTCGACGGCGGCGACCTCGGAGGCGGTGTACCCTGGATCAAAGGCCGGGGTTGTAAGGAAAGTCATCGTGGTCGGCATCGGCGCGCTCAAGCCCGAGGCGGGCGACCTCGTCTCGGGCCACGCCGGCCCAGCGACCAGGGAGGTGGGCACGGCTGAGGGCGTCGGCAAGGACGAGGTCGGCGCCGGGCTTGTGCACAATAGTGAGCTCAAAGCAGGCCTCGGCCGCCATCAGCCAGAGTTCCCGGCCGCATGTCCTGAGGGTTGGGTCGCGGGCCCGTCCCGACTCGAGGGCGGCGGCGGAGGCCATGTTGTCCGTGTTGACGACAACGTTGGCCCCCGCGACGTCAGCCGGGAGGAGGGCACGGGGCGTGGCCACCAGGTTGACCGCCTCGAGCTCGTGGATGGCGGGGAAGCGGGCGCGGAAGGCCTCGGAGTACCCTCGGGCGTAATAACGCCTGGGGGAGTAGGCCCCACCCCCGGTGAGGCATGAGTCGCATTCGATGACGATCCTCCGGGTCCTCGGCGGGCGGAGGAGGTGGAGCCCGTTGGAGGCGCGCTTGTAGGCCGCGAACCATGCCAGGTCCCGGAGGGCGTCGTCCCCGAGGGTGATGGTGGCGAACCCGTGGCAGCTGCGCAGGGCTGCGAGGAGGCGTGCCATGAACTTTCTCGAGGGCAGGACGCAGCTGCCGACGTGGTTGAGGCGGCCGAGGATGCTCTGAAGCTCCTGGCGCCCGAGGGTAGGCTGGGCGACCCGGGCCTCGCAGTCGGCGACGAGCTCGTCGACTTTGTCGGGGGCGATGCGGGTGGTCATGGCGTCGCTGTCGATGGTGAATCCGAGCCAGGATACCCGCACCGCCGGGGGATAGCACTTCCCTGAGGCGACCTCCAGCCCGAGGGCGCCGACGAGGGTGATGAAACCGTCGAAGGCCTGGCGGGCCCTCAGGTAGGTGAGCTCGCACCCAACAAAGTCGTCGACGTACACAAGGGCATGGAAGCCCTCGCGCCGGAGGATCCAGGCCACCGCAGCGGTCACCCTGATGCAGGCGGCGCCCGAGGAGCGGCAGCCAAAGGGGAGGGTGAGGTCAACAGAGGTGGCCCCCTCGAAGGCGATCCCGTATAGGGGGCAGGAGAGGGGGTCGGCCCGGAGCTGGCGGTAGGCCCTGGATATGTCCGCGGTCCAGGTGTAGGCCCCAGTGCCCTCTCCGACGATGCGGCGGCCCACGTCGGCCACGGAAGTGAGCCGGTAGGCGTGGGGCCTACCCAGGTACTCACGGCGGGGTATCCCAGCATTGACGCTGTGGCCGGGGGGGTAAGAGAGGTCGACGATGACCCGCCTCTTGTTCGGGTCAGATTTGGGGCGGGTCATCATGGGGGAGACCTGGGCCCAGGGGGTGAATGGGGGGGGGGCCAGAAAGGGGCCGGCGAGGGCGCCGTGTGCGAGCTCGGTAGCAATGAAGTCCCGGAGGTGGACCTGGTGCTCCGGGGCCTCGCGGTGGTTGGTGTAGGTAGGCCGGGGAGGGGTGCTGGCGGAGTAATTGGCTGGAAAGCCGAACTCGAGGAGGTCGACTAGGTCCTTGCCATGCGGGGATGTGTAGGCCTGTGGGGAGGGGGAGGCGGGCGGCCAAAAAATTAGGGAGGCCCGCAGCTCGGAGGGCGTGGTAGGCTTGGGAGAAGGTGGGGTGGCGGCTCCAGGCGGTGCCGGAGAGGTGGGGCCATATGGATAGGAGGGTGGGGCGGTAGGCTGTGGGGGTGGGGCCGCAGGAGGGGGTGGCGGGGAGGGTGTCCTGGATGCCTGGGTTGACGACCTCGGCGACTGGTTCGCCGAGGTCGCTGGGGGTGGCAGGAGGGGGAGGGAGAGGGGGTGGCAGGGGGGTGGGCGGTGGGGGAGGGGGAGAAGGTGGGGGAGGGAGGGGGGAGAGGTGCGGAGGGGTGGGGTGAGGAGGGGTGGGAGAGGGGAAGGGCGAAGGCGTGGGCGGAGGGGGCGGGGTGGCGGGTGCGGGGGCGGGGAGGGCGGAGGCCGGGGAGGCGGCCGATGTATGCAGTGTCGCCGGGGCCGGGGCCGGGGGTGGGGGGGGGGGTGGTTGGTGCGGTTGGTGCGGGTGCGGGTGCGGGTGCGGCATTTGGTGCGGGGGGGGGGGGGCATGGCGGTTGCGGTGGTTGCGGCGGAGATGTGAGGGGTGGTGTGATGGGAGCCATCTGGAGCGGCGGGAGCTGCGAGAGCTTTGGCGGGGGGGTTGGTGTGATGGGAGCCATCTGGGCCGGTGTGAGATGTGAGGACACAGGGGTGGCGGTTGGCGCGGGCAGTGCAGCGGTGTTTAGGGAGGCGGTTGGGGGTGGTGTCGGGTGTAGGCGGCGGATTGCTTTGGTGGCGGGGCACCCTGTGGCGGACATCCGGTCGGGGCCGGCGAGGTGGTTTCTGGGCTACCGGTGTGCGGCGGGGAGTTTCTGGGTTCCCAGGGCGGTGGGGGGTGGTGGGGGTGGGTGCGGGAGGGTGGGTGCGGCGTGGGTGCTGGCTGTGGTGTGGGGGCGGGGGTGGGGCCGCGTCGCCGCCGCCGGCCTAAAAATCCGGCGAGGTGATCGCGGGGGCGGCTGGGGCGCGGTCGCGGGTGCGTTTTGTATAGCAAACGGCCTCGCTATGGACGGTGAGGATGCGGCGTACATTTGCACAGTACGCGCATGCGTGCCTCCTCCTCGCGCCCTGGTCGCCATGGGCCTCTCCGGGGGGCGCGAGGTCGCATGAGGCGGGGTCCCTGTTCCAGGCGGGGCAGGGTATCCCGTAGGCTTCGCGGGTATAGGGTGTGCGTGGGTCAGCCTGGGTGGAGCGGGGATGTGTGGGGGGAGGGGCTAGTCGGGCGGGGGCGCGGGTGGGGGCCTGGTGGGTTCTGGCTCCGCCCCCGGAAGCAGTCGCGGGGGCGGTGATGACATCCATGCGGACTGGGTCGCGCCCCCCATCCGGGGGGCCGTCCGTCGGCGACCCATGCGAATATGGTCTCGGAGTACCGCCGTACGGTCGGCCAGGGATGGGTGACACAGTCTCTGAGCACGGTCATGTTGTGGTGGAGTAATCCGGGGAGGGAGTCGGTGGGGAAGGCAGGGTGCGACTCTAGCATTCGGAGGGCGAGGTTATATTCCTCCATGGTCGCCTCGTCACGCTTTAGGGCCTTCGCCTCGGCACCTCTCTCAATGAGGTCGTGAGGGAAGAGGTATCCAGAGGGTATACCTTTTCGGCGTCCGCTGCCCTGCGCCTCGGCGGACTCCAGTATCTCCCTGACCGCGTCGGCCGCGGATGCGGTGGAGCGGTCGGGGGCGGGGTGGGCGGCAGCGGGGAGCCGAGCTGCGGAGGCAGCCTGCTGTGTGGTGTATAGGCCGCGCCTCGTGTAGCGCTGGTAGGTGTGGTGGACGTCGTCGGCCGGAGTCGCGGAGGCGGAAAGGAGGCGAGGGTGGGTGGGCTGGTAGGCGGCTCCTCCAGTCCCCGCGGTGAGTTCTTGCAGGAGGTCGGCTAGGCAGTCGGCGACGGATGGGGGGGGCGGCATGGCCGCGGCCCGAGGCGGTGGCGCGGGAGCCGGCTCTGGGAGGGCTGGCGCCCGAGGTGGGGCGAGGGTGATGGATTCCACGAGAGCTGTGAGGTGATCAATGGCGCCGGACTGGCACTGCATTTCCGCGGCCTGGGCATCCATGCGGGCGTCTATGGCGGTTGCCCACGAGGTGGCCTCCGACTGTAGGCTGGGGGCGGTAGAGGTCACGGAGGCGGCGTCGTGCGGGCGGCAGAGGCGCTCCTCCCTCGGCGTGGTCCTCGGCGGCCCGGGGGTCGGCCTCGGGGGCGGGGTGGCATGACAGCGGTATGTGCGTAGATGTGCAGACCGGGAGGCCTGGAGGCGTGAGGCATGAGGCGTGAGGCATGAGGCGCGAGGCGTGAGGCGTGGCGGCGTGTGGGCGTGGATGGAGCCAAAGAAAATTATGTCCGGGCCAGGAGGGTGAGAGGAGGCGTGTGGCTAGGAGCAGCAAGGGCGGCCGGTTATAAAGGCCGAGGGGGGTGGTGTTATGTCAGCGACCCAACATTCGCGGCAGGGGAGGGATAGAGAGGGGGCGGGGGGGGGGGTCCTCCTCCCCCGCCACGAATCAAACGCAATGCGAGCATTACGACCAATGCATGCGCGACATGTGCTTGGCATTCGCATTACGTTATTCCAGCGCATTTAACGTATCTTGATGCGCCCCTAACGTCTCGATAACGTTAGCACCCACACGTTGGCGTGCGTCGGTGCGTGTCGACAGTTTTGTGCAAGCAGAAAATATTCGACGCGCGCCGATGCGCGCCGGTGTGTGGGTGCGACTGTCGCTGTCAATCAAAGTGTACCGACATGTACCGACGCGCACCTAATGCGGACATAACGCTTCCCGACGTGTCCCGACGTTTCGCCCAAAAGTGACACACGTCGACGAACGTTGGAGAGAAACGTCGTAATGTGACAGTACCATAAAAAGGAACACTACAATCGCCAGACATGCAACGGAAGCCTCGTTCTGGATGTAAGAAAGCGAATAAAATCAATTTGGGAAGCAATTCGGAAAGCTATATTGTTTTGATGAATTCCTACTTCTTATATCTGGTTCCCATCACCACAGTTCATTCTAGGAACAATGCCGGAAACGCCCCGAATTTAGTAGTACATAAGAAAAGCAATAAGTACTGTTGTGATACTATGGCAGATGAGAGCCCAGTGAAAAGGAAATCTAGGCGCAGAGCAGGCGGCAAAGCGAATCTGGAGAAGAAGCCCATGGAATCTGACTCATCGGATCCGAACCTAGACATTTTGTCACTTTCCGTAACGGAAAGGAAGAAAGTGGTGCAGAAGGAAATTGAAGAATTAGAGCTGGAAGAGGAGGGGCGGCCCTCCTAGCTAGGAGAAATAAGCTGAAGCGCGCCAAGGAACGCAGGGAGGCATGTGAACGAGGTACTTCAGAAACGGAGAGGAAGTGGGCTGAATGGCGGGACCCGTCACGTGACGACCACTCGGACGGTACGGACGAGGACGCAAGCCCCGCCGCTGTTGCGGATTCCGAGGGACACCAGTTTGCGAGGGACACATCGCTTCTGCACATGCGTCAAAATCGAACAGCATCATCACTAACCTTATAAATTTAATATAATGTTTTTGGTAAAGATGTTTTCTATATGTGTACCAAACGATTTGTTTCTAGATGGTGTAATTTGAGAGATATTTGACTTCTTGTGTATTTTCTGTATGAAGATTGCTCACGGCCATTGACAATGCCTTGAGTTTGACGCTACGCGCAGTGCAAAACGTTAGTTTTATTCAAAAATAATAGAATTCAAGAACCCTAACCGTATAAATTTAATATAGTCTTTATGGTAAAGATGTTTTCTATATGTGTACCAAACGATTTGTTTCTAGATGGTGTAATTTGGGAGATATTTGACTTCTTCTGTATGAAGATTTGCTCACGGCAGTTAACAATGCATTTGAATGGAAGTGTCCCTGGCAAACTGGTGTCCCTCGGAATCCGCATCACCGCCCGCTACAGGAAGCCCCGAGAGTGGAGGATCAGATCAAGCAGTTCTTCTAGCCGTAGAGCCTCCAGAAGAAGAAAACGTAAGTGGCAATTAAAAAAATTCGTAAGTGAGAAGGATTTGCGAAAAACCAAGTACTACGAACTGATAGGCGCTACGGCGGAGTGGGTCCTGAATCGTGAAGACATGTCCATTGAGGACTACCAGTCAGTCTTTGAACATGTGAGCTCAGAACGTGCCAAATATAATGAGTTCAATGATTGATTGATTGGTGGTTGCTTTACGCCGTGTCGGCAGCATAGGCCATATTCACGGCGAGAAATGTTTGTTTTTTGTTCAAACCATCGCTTTTACATGTAAAAGCAGACAATCAATTATGTGCCAATAGACACTAATTAAATTAGAAAGCTCACAATCATATATCTGTGGTCAAGGGAAACAAATTCCCATAGAAAAAGAAAAGTTCATTAATAATTAGAATCCATTTAGTAAACTATATAAGGTGGTACAGTCCAGCTGCCCTCAAAAAGGCTAAAATGTTTTCCTGTTTTACCTTAGTAAAAAGGTCATGCATACTGTCTGCAGTGTAGAACCGTTGGCGCAGGGCCAAAAAATCAACGCAACTTAGTAAAATGTGTTTGAGTGTCAGTGGGGACTGACACCCAATACATTCAGGGGGAGGTTCCCCCTTGAGCAGAAAAGCATGTGTAAGCCACGAGTGGCCAACACGGCAGCGACTAAGGACCACTTGGTCCCGCCGACCTCCCGCATGAGTCTGTGGTGGCTTTCCCACAGATGGTTCAATTTCTTTAAGTTTATTGATGTTTTCATCCCACTCATGTTGCCATTTGGATTTTATGTGGGTGGCTATTAGTGGTTTCAGATCAGAGTGAGGGATCAGACACGGTTCAAGATCACAGTTCAGGGCCTTCTTCGCAGCCCGATCAGCTCGTTCGTTTCCTTGTATGCCAGCATGGCCAGGCACCCAGCACAGGTGGATATCATACCCATCTGTTGTCAGTTGGTTCATTTTATAAATGACCGTTGCTAGAATAGGGTGATTCGTTTTCAGTCCAGCAACAGCCAGGAGGCAAGAGAAGGAATCACTGTATATAACATAGTTAGTGTGGTTGGATACCTCGATACACTCCAAAGCGAGAAGGAGTGCTCGGGCCTCTGCAGTGAAAATCGAGCTCTGATCGGGCAAACGTACACCAAATTTTTCCCGTCGGCAGCTACCCGGCTTTGGTCTTTCGAACCATCAGTGTATATGGAGAGGTGGTCTGCAAACTGGCTTGAATCTCTGCATGCAGTCCTTGGTACTCGAGTGGATGTGTCCCAGATTTCCTCAGTTCCGTGAGTCGGAGGATAACCGATGGCTTTCTCAACGACCACGGGGGATGTTCTGGGACTTTGGCATCCTCCAACACGTCCAAATCCACGCCTAAGGCCTCCAAATGAGGTTTCATTCGGAGCCTCAGTGGCCGGATGTAATTTGGCCTGGCTTCATACCTGGATTCGTCATGTTGCTCGAATAGACAATTGTGTGCAGGATTCAATGCATTAGTTTTTATCTTGACTACATATTGCATGGCCAGTTTGATTCTCCTGTTATTAAGTGATGGTTCATTGGCTTCGACATAAAGGCTCTGAACTGGTGAGGTGCGGAAGGCCCCAAGGGCCAGGCGCAGTCCCTGGTGGTGGATCGTGTCTAGCAGCCCAATATATGATTTCCTTGCGGAACCATATACTATGCTGCCGTAATCCACTCGTGACCGAACCAAGGTTCTGTACATGGAGAGCAGAACATCTCTGTCCGCTCCCCACTCTGAGCTGGACAGCACCCTCAGAATATCCAGCGCTTTCAGGCATCTTGTTTTCAGGTACTTTATATGTGGCACAAAAGACAGTTTTGCGTCGAGAATGAGGCCCAGAAATTTGGTTTTCTCAACGACTTTAATGGGATCCCCATCCAGGGTCAGCTCCGGTTCCGCATGTATTCTACGCAGCAGGCAGAAGTGCATGCAGACTGTTTTGGTCTTGGAAAATTTGAAACCGTTCAGAACTGACCATCGATGGATCCCATTTATGCTTGGTTGTAGCTGTCTCTCTATGACATTCATGTTAGCACCGCTGTAATATAAAACAAAGTCGTCCACGAAAAGACTACAGGAGACCCCCCGCTTTACAGCAGCAGCAATACCATTGACCTTGACCCCGAAAAGGGTCACGGCCAGTATGCTGCCTTGAGGTACTCCTAGTTCCTGTGAGTGTAGGCGGGAATAGGTAGTCTTGACACGGACAGCGGAAATGCCTGAAGGCTAGAAAGTTCCTGATGAAAATTGGCAAGTGGCCACGAAGGCCAATCGCATGAAGATCCTCCATGATGCCATGCTGCCACGTTGTGTCATAGGCTTTTTCGAGGTCGAAAAAGACAGCCACAACGTGCTCCTTCTTAAGGAAAGCATCTCTTATGAAGGTCTCCATGCACACCAAATGGTCGAGGGTGCTGCGGCCCCGTCTGAAGCCACATTGAAGGTTGGACAGGTGGTGTCCTGACTCCAGTAGCCAGACGAGGCGGTTGTTTACCATGCGCTCCATGGTTTTACAGATGCAGCTTGTAAGGGCTATGGGACGATAGTTGTGGGCTTCACTCTGGTCTTTACCAGGTTTGGGAATCGGTATTACTGTCGCCTCCCGCCAAGAGGCGGGGACGACACCCGACTCCCAGATGTTGTTGAAGAGTTGAAGCAACAGTCTCAGTCCATGTTCAGGGAGATGTTTCAAAAATTGATAATGAATTCCATCAGGTCCAACTGCTGTGTCATGCGAGCTTTCCAAAGAACACCTCAACTCATCCATACTGAATGGGGAGTTGTAGTGCTCCTTGCCATCGGAAGAAAAGTCCAAGAGCTTTTGCTCTTGGCGTTCCTTGACCACCCGAAAGCCCGGGAGGCAGTTTGCCAAAGACGAGTTTCCAGCAAAGGTGCGAGCCTTTGAACTGCCCACATCATAATTGATGTGGGCAGTTCAATGACACTGCCCACATCAATTATGATCTCGCTATCCGTAAGTTGGCTTCTCTGTGGTGGAGTGGTTAGAGTGTCTGACTTTTTTCTAGGTCAGACTCCTAATCTGAGGGTTGGCGGTTCGATTCCCCATGCCCCCAGCTCTGCCAATTTGTATTTTCACTGCTGTGTATAACTTACAGCGTCATCAAAGGCCGGTTGCTCTCATACCATGTCTATGTGGTGTGGGAGGTTAAAAATCCCTTGGGTCGGTAAAAGTGTAGGCTCGGGCTTTCTATCGACCAGCAGTGGAATTAGGAAGACCAGTTGTCTATGACTGACATTTCCCCTGCTTAAACAACTAATGGACCCATACAAAAAATCCAAACAGGGTTTCAGTCCTTTTGGCATGGCGAACCAGAGACTCAGTGTGAGGTTCTACTGGTCCCAGCAGATGCGGCCCAAGAAGGCTACCGCGATGGGTGGTGGTGGCCGTAAGCAGGGAGGTGGGGGCAAACGGGCGTGCTACATTTGGAATGGTTGTTGTTTGTTTGTTTGTTGTTGTTTTACGTCCTAGCAACATCTAAGGTCATATCAGGACGGGGAGTGTGGTTGCTCGCGCTCCGAGCAGAAATGCCGCTTCGGACATGTTTGTTCAACTTGCAATTCTAAGGGGCACAAGAAGAGCAAGTGTAAAGAGTGACACTTACGAGGCGGCATCAAGGTGACTCAGCCAGAGGAGATAGGACATTGGAGTGAATAGGTGGATCGTGTATATTGTATTGTAAAATATTCCGATTTAATGCATTGGTGGGGGAATGCAAATGGTCTATTAGGGTATACGTGACCAGGTGCATGTATGTGTATGTGTAGGTGCTGGTGGTGCCTGAGTGAGATGTAAATAGACATAGTGGTGCTGGTAGGGCTGTGTGTAAGGGCCACTCAGAGCCTACCCCCTCCCCCCCCCCCCCCTCTGCTAGTTAGGATCACCACACTCAGGCTCAAGGTAGGTGTGGTGGCCAGGGGAGCCACACAGTTTGGTGGTGGTGGGCATTTCAGTGGTAACCATGGGGACCAGGAATGCCGGGTCCCTATTGGTAGAGATAAGAATGCTTGTTTCCCATTGGGGGAAAAGGGTGGAGTGATCCTCTACAATGAACCCATGTACCATATAAATAATAAACCAGAGGGCTTGACTCTCTCTCTTCTTTCACACTTTATACTCTTCCTTTCTCTTTGTCTGTATTGATTTCACTATAGCCTGCCTACAAAACCACAGATTCGAGCTTTAGCCATTCTACAGTATGTTGGACAATGAATGATACTAATGATGATAATGTGCCAAATGATGTTGACGCTTGTGCCACTGTATCTTGTTCTCCTATTCATGCTAATCGATTACATGTTGTTGCTAATGTTGACCCTCACTTTGCTGTGGACACCTGTGTTTTGGGAAGGGGGGGGGGGACTCATTTGATAATATTGATCGTCTGGTTAGCAGGCCGGGAGGGGCATCTGAGGATTGTGTGGGTAGCAATGATATTGTTGAACGTCCCACAGACGTAGGCGCACCGGCTGACAGCGATCACTTGCCAGTTGTCCCGAATGCTGACACCTAAATCGTTTCAGATGCCATTCAGGCGGGCGCTAGCCACCGCGTAAATCCAATCTTTGAAGGTGATTGGGCCCGGTTGAGTACCCATCAACCCAATCTTTGTAGGTGTTAGGAGGGGGGGCAGCACAGCCAGGTGATTGCAGAGTGGACATTGGTCCGGGTAGTACAGGTGATCGTGGCGGGACCTTTGTAGGTGGTCATATTAATTACTCAAGGCCCACTGTACGAGGCAATCAAATAAGAGGACGAGGGTGGTGTATCGCCATTACCATCCTTACCCCATTCTGGATATAGCAGGTTACTGCCTGAGGAGCCTGCAGCCAAGCTAGTCTGCCCTAAAGCAGGCTAGATATTAGCGTTCGATCTTTATAGGTCAGCCAAGAGTGATGATACTCGATCCAACTGTAATTACTGCGTTGTCCCCACCTTTGGGCAATAATGTAATAACACAATGCGGTTTGAATGAACGTGAATGATAATTGCGCATGTTGGACCTGTGCAGTGTGAAGATCGGATGTCGGATATCAGATCTGGTTCTCTTGTAAAATGTCCTGATATTCAGGGATATGAGAATAGACCAGCTGGGATGGCCGAATGAGTTGAACGTCCGTCTCCCAACAAGTTTTGGTAGATCGTGGCATTCGAACCGACGGGTTCGAACCCTGATCGAGTCAAACCAATGACGTACAAATTTATACTTGTCGCTTCCTAGCCAGGTACTTGTCATTATTCGGATAGGGCAAGGACTGGTTGGCTCAGTGTCAGGATAATGTGACTGAGTGGGATGTCAGGTCATGCTGTTAGCGGTCTGGTATCCCAGTAGGGCACCACTTTAAAGTCGCCATGAGTAGATCTATGCACAGTCACAAATCGGTACCCGTCCTGATATTACCTTAGATGTTGCCAGGACGTAAAGCTCCAATGTGCATGACTGATGGAAAACATATAAAAGATGTGCAACTTGTGATATTGAACATCTACTTCGAGACTACTACTATCAGCTTACTCCAGACCTGAACCTCATCTCTGCCATGTCATTCCTGTGTGAAGTATGTAACATTGACTTCCTCAGGTAGAGTGGCAAGTGTCACTACTGTGGCTAGAAAGGGAAAATGGACTATTAGGTAATAAAGGGGTGATATAAACCTAAATTGGGTTTTGTATTTCTTTGCAGCCTCTCCACGGTAGTAAAGTGGTTCAAACAAATAAGGTTGTTGGTTGTTTGTTGGAGTTTTACATCCTGACAGCATCTAGGGTCATATCACTATCAGGATGGGTATCAGTGTGCACTATTTAGTAACATGCCTTGTTAAGCACCCCATGTTTGTAGTTCCCCTTTATTACCAATAGTCCAACTGTGAGACCAGATGCTGGCACCAAGACCCGATATCACACCCAGTCATTATTATCCTGACACTGAGCTAACCATTCTTTGCCCTATCCTATTAATTCCGAGCACCAAGCTAGTGTTACTACTAGTACTATGGCTAGAAATCGGAAATGTACTATTTACTTGGAGGGGAAAAAAGGAGTGATATATACCTAAATTGGGGTTTTATCTTTCTTTGCAGCCTCTCCACGGTAGTAAAGTTGTTCAAACAAATAAGGTGAAACAGGTGGCAATACATGGGCTTCACACTCTGTCTGCCTTGTAGAACATAACATAAGCGTAAATCACCACCAGCCTGGCTGAAAATCATCGGACGAGCCCGCTGCCCGCTTCCGTTTTAGGCAACACGACTGGACCGGAAGTGCTCCGTTGCGCTTGCACCAGACCCCCATGACATATAGGCGCTTAAGTGCACTTCCGGTTCGTTGACTCCTGGGTGCTTGTGGGTTGTGTGTGAGTGTGTGTGTGTGGAGGGAATGGGGTGAGGGGGTGGCAGTCGCATACTTAAATATTATTAATGCTTCGTGTCACACACACACACACACCGATCAGAGATCTCTTGGTTTTGTTGACCAATAGACATTTTCCCCTAAGAACCATGCACAAGATGGGTTCTTCCCACTGCCTTCGGAGCATGCGTTGGCGGTGGAAATCCTCTATAATACCCTTTCAACAGAGCATTCCACACAATGACCCGTATTCCATAATGTTGCTTCTTACACTACGATTAGATGGCGGGTTTGTGGTGGAAATCTTCTATAGTACCTTTCCCACATAGGAAGCTGCACACACAACTGTGCCCCATTAGCATTAGTTCAACACTATTGTCCGAGGACGGGTCGGTGGTGGAAATCTTCTAAAATACTTTTTCCACAGAACACACTGCACACCAATATGTGAGCCATATCAGTAGTTCTAACCACTATTGTCAAAGGATGGGTTTGTAGTGGAAATCTTCTATAATACAATTTCCACAGAACACACTGCACACCGACATGTGAGTCATATCAGTATATAATAACAGGAGTGCTCGACCGCGCTAAGCACCCCATGCTACTACAATACTCTTCCCCTTCATATCACCTGTGATGCAGTCACACTAAACCAATAGTATTAACTTATCAACCAACCCTAACCAATACTAAGGAAGAAAGGAAGGCAAGTCACACAGATAGACAGTGAGGGTGTTGTGCTTTAATCAAGTTAATGACACCAACACCTGCTCACCTACCAGTGACCCATCAGCCTAACCCCTAACCTTCCACTGTCCACACCTTGTCTCATTATCAACTTAGCCTGTATACTGAAAGCAGTTCCTACAGCCCATGGGACACGAGTCCTATGGCTGTGTATACACTCAATTTGAATAGGTGAATTTGGCTAGCATCAGACAGAGTGTCTGGGTTTCCTGCTCAAGAGTAGGTCTGTCTCACTCAAGAGCCAGGAGTAGAGTGATCCCTCTCTAGAGTGTCTGGAGAAGTTTCTTGAATAATTAATTAGAAGGAGACTTGTGTGGCCATGATAGGCCAAGGGGGTCAGGTGACCGGATCTCACACAGCCAGCCAATCAGACACTCCCCTACAGACTGGTCAGTGCAATGCCCTAATATGGGGGGTTGCCACCCAAAACCAGCCTGCAGGGGGTGGCTCTAAGGAATGTAGTATGGCTGGTGTGCTTGGCCTTGGGTCTGGTAGGGGCAGTTAGTTGTATACAGTTACAGTTAGATATATATATGTATATCCCAAAAATGTCCTTTTTCTCAATTGCATTCTTTATGAATACATAGAGGAACATTTCATCAACCTTGAACTGCTTCATATATAAGAACATCTCTTCATTAACTTTAGGCATCATGCATGAACATACATCTCACATAGTTTATATCATGTCATCATAGGAGTGGGTGCACCATTGCCTTTAGATTACATAACCTTCTCCCCACTCCAAGCCCAAGAATAATAATGCTCTCTGTCCATATATAATTCTTTACCGAAAATCCGTATATTTTTACGAGTAGTTCTGACCACTATTTTCAGAGGATGGGTTTGTGGTTGAAATCTTCTATAATACATTTTCCACAGACCACACTGCACACTGACGTGTGAGCACTGGTGAGCCATAGCATTAGTTCTACCACTATTGTCAGAGGACGGGTCAGTGGTGGAAATCTTCTATAATACATTTTCCACAGAACACACTGCACCGACATGTGAGCCATAGCATTAGTTCTACCACGATTGTCAGAGGATGGGTTTCTGGTGGAAATCTTCTATAATACATTTTCCACAGAACACACTGCACACCGACATGTGAGCCATGACAGTAGTGCTACGACTACTGGTCGTGGAAATCGTATATCCCGAAAAAACAATCCATTTACTGTAAAACGTTGCTAACAGCCATACACTTTGATGTTATACTGTACACGACAGCAAACCTTCCGTCATCTAAAAAAATATATTCCTGCACAGATGCCAAAAGAAGTGCCACCAACAAAATGCTTTTGTGATACTCTATATCTATATATATATATATATGTAAATATATATATCCATATCGTATATGTCCCAATAGAAGCACACTACCCAATAGAAGCACCCCACCCCCCGATTTCAAGATTGAAAGCACGCATAAATTTACGATCACATTCAGACTGAATGCACATAAAATAAGGCAATCCCACTTTATTTCAGAGGCACAACAAAAACAAATAAAAATTGACGATCATATTCAGACTGAATGTACATAAAATAAGACAATCTCACTTTATTTCAGAGGCATGACAGAAACAAATCCATGAAATTCTTTAACTTTGAATAGATGCGCATCCATGTGTCTGCACTCGTACATGTATATATATTTTGTCACATCACACGGGTATATATATGTAGACGGTAGACATCGTGTCACAATGACATTTAACTATATATATATAAATTCGTCTTGCTGCAAAGTGTGTAAATCAAGGACAAAGTTAGATGACTAGTGTGGTGGAAACCCTCATTTATTTGTTCAAGGCATATGGCTGAGCAAAAAAGCCCTACTGTACATCATATAAAGCTAAAAAAAGGTTCACCCGAATGGCGATTTGGGCCGGTGCAGCACCGGAAGTGACGGTGACGGCAGCAGACCCAGAGCAAATCGTATATCATAGAAGTGAATAAATAAGTAATAATAATAATAAATAATAAAAGGCAGCACCGCCAATCTATATACATATAATGCTTATATTCCACATAAATATGCCCCATGTAATCTATTAACCAATGGATCTAAGCCAAAAGCAATTTAGTATATGTCACCCTTATTTACTTCTTTTGGTAACCACTGGCGCCACCTGCCATGCCATTTGAGTACTACTCCATGACATTCCTTAATGTTAGTCAGATCCGACTTTCTTTCTAAATACAAACACCCACATATATGTGTTTGTTTCTTGTTGTTTTATGTGCTAGCAACATCTAATGTCATATCAGGACGGGTACTGACTTGTGACAGTATGCACCGATGGCAAATTTATAGTGCTGCCCCACTGTGAAATCAGGCCGCCGGCACCATGACCCGATATCCCACCCAGTCACATTATCCTGACACCGAGCTAACCAGTCCTTGCCCTATCCTAATAATGCCGAGCACCAGGCTAGGAAGCGACAAGTATAAACTTTTAAGTCATTGGTTTGACTCGACCGGGAACCAAACTCGCAAACTCCCGATCTTCGGCACGCGAGGCCTGTGCTCTTCTGACTCGGCCACCGCGCCCGGTTATATGTGCAATATAATCTATTATATAAATATAAAATGGCGGGTGAGCTTATATAATATTATTTATTATCCTATGATCTTATAATATTATTTATTATCCTACGACTTCATGATCATTTCTTGTCCATTATATATATTTGCTGCGGGCCAGCACTTTTCTTGCTGCTTCCCCTCCCCCCACCTTCTACACAGCTCACTTCTGCTGTTTGCTTGGCACACTACACACCTATTTTTACTTGGAGGAGGAAGACACAGTCTACTTGCTACCTGTGTTTCTTTGCCTTCTCTGGAACTAACAAGGACTACACAACCTGCCTGCTTACACAACCTGCCTACACATGTCTGTGTCGTGAGCTAAAAACATTTTATTACTTATTTATTTTATATCTTCAGGTGTGTCGATTTTAAATATCAAGCGAACCAAGATGGCCGACATAGGCATAGCCGGCGGGAAGCGGCCATGTTTGTAGATTTTTATGTAGTCACTGAGGCCGTATTACTAACGTCTCAACAGTAAAGCACCAGTATATTTCTAGTTTTAATATATTCGTCTGTGTCGAATTGTATTCGACGCTGGATTTTGCCAATTTATTTTATTACGGAAATCTAAGCAAGATGGCGAAGGTGGAAAGGCGGCCATGTTTGTCGACTATGGATGTAGTGGCTGAGCTGTTGGTGTTACCGTACTCAAAAGCAGCTAGTGTGCGTCGAATACGACCGAATAATCTATTTTATTTATATTAATATGCTTGTCATTTACAACTATTTTGAGTAAATTTGTGTGTCGAAGCGTAGTCGACGCTGGAGTCGGCGATTTATTTATTCTGAAGCTGCCATATTTGTCGAATTATGAAGCTAAGAATGACACGAGATGGCATCCACACTGTATTCGTCATTTAACCTTAAACTAAGAACATATGACTCGAATTATAACGTTAAGAAAGTCACGAGATGGACTTACTTTGGTAATTTCGACCAATAGCCACGTTCTTGAATTATGAAGCTAAGAAGGACATGAGAGCGAACCCTTATTGAAATCTAGTCGTGTAATAACTACTTGATTGTCGATGTGACACTACAAAGAACTACAAGATTGTCGATGTGATACTAGTCGGACCCCTTGTTGGTCGATTTTACCACCAAGAAAGCAGGAATTTGAGATAATACCTGCTGTAAAAAACATTATTATCGACACCGTTTTTTCTGCATAAAGCACAGCATTCCGATGCCTTTTTGTAGTGCTTGTGGGAGAAGTCACGACAAGACTAGTAGTTGTGAGAGCCCGGACGAGGACTGCATAGTGCGTGAAACGAGAAGTTCTTCGGCGGCCAGATTATCTAAAGGCGCATCCAAGGAGGACGCGATGGCGTCGGAGACAGGTGGGGGCTTCAAGAATATGGCTGAACTACGCGAGGAGACTCTTCGGGAGATTGAAGAGCTGCGCGCGGAAAAGGAGTTGGACGTGTTGCTCCAGACGAGGGATGCGCTGTTAGCGGAGAAAGCGGACCGACGACAACGACACAACGTGGGCTCGACTGTCATGGCCGCTGGGGCCCTCGCTGCGGAACCTCCAAAGTTCCCGGTCGGGTCTACGTCGGCAGCCACGACGGGCGGCCATTCAACCTACGGCCGTGCGAGGAACCACTCTAGGACCGGTGCAAGGAGATGTAGACGCCACGATAGCAGCTCTTCGAGCAGCAGTGCTTCACGGAAGAGAAGAAGTAAGTGGTCTCTGAAGCGCTACACGGTTGGCAAGAAAAACATTGAGAAATTGAACTGCCATGAATTGGTTTGCGCTACGGCTACCTGGGCATTAGACATCCCGGAGATGTCGATTGCGGATTATCGGGCCGTTCTACATCACATCAGTTTTGTTTCTCACCGTGCTAGGCATAATGACTTTTTTGATACCAGTCATGTTGAGTACGACTCTGCCATTAGGAAGTTAGCGGAAACGGAGGGTTTCGCTGCTTTCACTGAGGCACACACGGGTAAAAGTGTTTTACACTATAGTCAAGCGAATGTGCGTGAGAAAAAGCAGAAGGGCACGTCGGGTGAAAACAGGCGACGCGGGACGTTGGCAGGACCAACTGGCAGCAAGCGCCCCTGTTACGCCCATAACAGTGAGCAAGGATGTGCTAAAAAGGAGGACCAGTGTCGCTTTGCACACATATGTTCAAAATGTGGTGATGCAAAGGTGGTGAGGGGCGGCAGGACCTTCAGTAGAAGGGTCTACGATTTGATCGGTACTCTTCGTGAACCGTATTTTAAGGCAAGACTTAACGCAGGCTTTAGGGCTGATATTGACTGGTGGATTGAATTTGCTTCTAGTTTTAATGGCAAGGCAGGTATGTTGGGTAAATTTGCCGCTACTAAAGCTATGTACAGTGACGCCTCCGGCTGGGGCCTTGGCGCTAGTTTTGCTAATGACTGGCTGGTTGGTGCATTCAGCACCGCTGACGAGCATGTGATAGATCAGGTTTGTGGTCACCATGGGGTCAGGCTGATGGACGGATTGGGTGATAAACATATTAATATTAAGGAAATGCATGCGGTAATTGAGGGCTTTCGCCGCTGGGCAGCTGACTGGTCTAATTCTGAGATTGTTTGTATAACTGATAGTGCAGTGGTTCAGGCCTCACTCAATACAGGTCGCTCCCGCTCTGCTGATATAATGGCTATGTTGCGTGAAATCTTTTGGTTGTCTGTTAGGAAGAATTTTGTGTTCCATTCAGTTTACATTAATACACGCATTAACACTGTTTGTGATGCCCTGAGCAGATTGGACGCTGGCTCCAGCTGCTCTCGAATAAGGGAGGTTGACAGTGATCGGGTTATGTGCTGCACTCACCTTTTTGATGCCCCTATTCTTTTTCCTTGCAGATCTGGTGCAGTTGCGAGCTGAACAAAAGGGATTTGAGAGCCATTCTTATGCAAAAAATTCTATTTCAACCCGTTCCGTTCAGATACGGAGGTATTTTGAATTCCTTGCTCTTTTTCTTAGCGACAGTTCTCCTTTTCCTTGTGCCTCTGAGCGAGTTGCATTATACGCAGCTTGGTTAGCTAGGTCGCTGACCTACAGGTCGGTCTTAAATTATTTGTCAGGCTTGAATTATTTTCTCAGACAGAATGGGGCATTGCCCATCCAATACGATGATTTTCTGGTTGCGTCAACCCTGAAGGGGATAAAGCGCCAAAAGGGGGATGCTCACCATCAGGCCCCCCCTATCCTACCACATATGCTTTTGCGCATTTTTTCTTTATTGACTAACAACCCAGGCCATATTGCCTGGCGTGCAGCTATCTTGTGCTCATTTAGAGCACTCCTTCGTAAATCACAAATCACTGACTCAGATTCTGCCCTGTGTAGGGGGGATTTTTTCTTCCACCCATGGGGAATGATAATACGGGTGCGTCGCTCGAAGACTATACAGTTTCGTGAGAGGGTCTTGGAGATACCCGTATCTCGCTGTCCCAATACAGCCCTTTGTGCAGTCTATTGGACAGAGCG
Source organism: Branchipolynoe longqiensis (assembly GCA_030323885.1). Classification (NCBI taxonomy): domain Eukaryota; kingdom Metazoa; phylum Annelida; class Polychaeta; order Phyllodocida; family Polynoidae; genus Branchipolynoe; species Branchipolynoe longqiensis. Next base: position 126,098,971 of record CM059186.1, on the reverse strand, counting down.
CCATTTTACTGATATAACAGCCCGGGACGGGGACATGGCTTTTCGCCTTCCGGGACTGGGCAGCTCCTCTTTCCCGATGACATATTCAGCTTATCAGGAGATGCTAGTGCTGTTCTCAAATAGGGCGGGCCTCGGTGAGGAGCATTTTACCTCGCATTCCCTTAGAAGGGGAGGTTGTACATATTTGGCTATGTCAGGAGCCTCTATTGAGGAAATTAAGGTCAGGGGTGATTGGGCCTCTGACACGGTCTACTCCTACTTAAAGACTCCATTGCAAGAAAGGATAGTAAATGACTTCCGTGTCTCGGCTTCTTTGTCAACAATTGAGGTCGGGGGGTCGGTTGGTGGGGCGGGCCCGGTTTAGCGGTCCCGTTTGGCGTTTATTGCTCGGCCAAGAGCCTTATCAATAAATTAGGCTGTTCACCAACCTTCCGTCTCTTCCTCTTCCTTTCACTTAGCCTGACTTTATGTGCAATATAATCTATTATATAAATATAAAATGGCGGGTGAGCTTATTATAATATTATTTATTATCCTATGATCTTATAATATTATTTATTATCCTACGACTTCATGATTATTTCTTGTCCATTATATATATTTGCTGCGGGCCAGCACTTTTCTTGCTGCTTCCCCTCCCCCCACCTTCTACACTGCTCACTTCTGCTGTTTGCTTGGCACACTACACACCTATTTTTACTTTTAGCTTTGTATAGGTAGGGTGTTTATTGCTCGGCCAAGAATCAATAAATTAGGCTGTTCACCAACCTTCCGTCTCTTCCTCTTCCTTTCACTTAGCCTGACTTTATATATATATTTACACCTATATATTTACATAAGCCCATGCTATATTTAGCATGGGCTTTAGGACACACTAATGGCGGATTGATATCAAACTAGCTAAACCCACATAGAGTCCGAGTATTGTTTAATATCTATCCGCGATAAGTTGGTTGGTTGGTTTGTCATTGGAGGTTTACGTCCTGGCAACATCTAAGGTCATATCAGGACGGGTACCGACTTGTGACAATGCACACTCATGGTGACTTTATAATGCTGCCCCACTGGGAGACCAGGCCACCAGCACCATGATCTGATATCCCACTCAGTCATATTATCCTGACACTGAGCCAACCAGTCATTACCCTATCCTAAAAATGCAGAGCACCTGGCTAGGAAGTGACAAGTATCAATTTTAGAGTCATTTGTTTGACTGGACCACGGTTCAAACCCGTGGGTTCGAATCCCACCATCTACCAAAACGAGAGACGGATGCTCAACTCATTCGATCATCGCGTCTGGTCCGAAATCTCTTGTTAATTATTATTAGGGCACCCTAGTATTATGTTTAATAATAGGTCAAACTGCCAAAGTTGTGATATATAGATATATATCCATATATACACATATATACATATATCCATATGTTCTGTATAAGTTAAGTATACGCATTATACGAATATCATTAATCGGAAGCTTTTCCACCTCAGCTCCTCGTATACTCCATTGTCAGTAATCAACTGCTGGATTCTTTTCTATTATTATTATTATTATTATTATATATTATTATACATTATGTATATTATTGGCGACTACTATGTTCTGACAATTTCAGGCCAGGTCGTGGCGCCACCTGTCATGCCTATACGTGTCATCGCACTGCCACGAAAATGTACAATTGATATACATATATACACATATGCACGACATTCCAGTGCGCGAGTGACAGTATTTGCGGCACTGGTAGGGGTGGGGGATGGTGGCACCACCTGTCCCAACTGTGAAAAGGGGTCACCCATAAAGTAGTACACAACACAAGGGTGATCAATATAGGGAATCTTCCTTTCTGCACCTTTATACTCGCATAAGTCTTATACATCACATATATGCATATATTCATATAAACCTATAAATAATGACCAGGCTGATATGACCATATATGTTGCTAGGACGTACAACAACAATAATGACGAGGGGAAGACAAGACAACACGGAACTGGGTTGAGAAGTTGATATATAACTCTGGCACAGGGTTTTAAATGCAC